>JAWNPB010000148.1:29197500-29412500 GCA_035045355.1 Drosophila lacicola
CCTGATTAGATGTGTAAATGTTCAATGTTCCAATTCCGTCATTTCTATTTTTGCGTCAATTGGTATTATTAGCGAGCTGTCAAACACAGGGAACGCAGGAATGGAACCTAAATTATATATTTAGGCATTTGATTGATTGGCCCAAAAGCCTTAAAGGTCCTCGAGCTAAGTGTTAGTACTTTGTGCCCCGGTTCGCCTTGCATTTCTGCCACGGGGAATATATATGTATATTATATAGACTTACCTCTATGTAGGTATGTATACATGTATATTTGTAAATACCACGTTACAGTTGTTTCTTTGCGGTATATCTTAAGGCGACATAATGATAACAAGAGCCTCTGTCATTGGCACAGGCCAACTCGCAGTCGCAGTCGCAGTCGCAGTCGCAGTCGCAGTCGCAGTCGCAGTCGCCGTTGCCGTCGAAGCGGGTTAGCTAGCACAAGCTATGCGACAATGTGGTCGAAGACAAACTACACGCAGCTGAAACTCTACGCAATGCCAAAGGCAAAAGCACAAGCAAACGCAAAAGCAAAAGCAAAAGCAAGTGCAAAAGCAAATGCAAAATCAAAGGCAAATTCAAATACAATCTCAAATGCGAAATCGAATGTGTAACGAAGTCAAGTGAAATGAAGTGAAATGAGTTCGTAGACGAAGAGCGCGCGGGGGGCAACAGTTCAGTTCGGTTCAGTACTGAGTCGACGGTTTGCCATGTTCATATCTTATTTGCACTGTGACAGCGACAACAACAGCAGCAACATCAGCAGCAGCGGCAGCAGCAGTAGCAGCAGCAGAAGCAGCACTGCGAGCGTGGCGACGCCGACGTCCACGCCAGCGTCGACACCAACGTCGACGCCAACGTCAACGCCGCTGCTCAACATGGAGCGCTTGTTGCATGCGGTGCGCGAGGAATTCCAAACAGAAGATGAGTACCTAGAGGAGGAAGCTGACGCCAGCAGTAGCAGCAGCAGCAGCAGCAGCAGCGTCGCGTTGACGTCAGCGTCGAATCAGCAGAGCGAACTCTTTGCCGCAACGCCTGCATGCACTGGGGCGATGGGTGCAGGCGCGGTTGGTGGGGGCGCGCCTGCGGGAACTGTGCGTCGCTTTCGACGCTCCTCGATTGGCATGCAACGCAAGTCGGCATTTCGCCAAAGGAAACTCGACTCACTAGGGGCGTGGCGGCGCAAGAGGTGAGTCCCAGCCGCTGCAAGGGGCGCCCTAATGGAAACGCGGGAAACCGGCAAAGAAAACGCCCCGCGCCAAAGAACAAAGAACAGCTGAGCCAAACAGCGCAAAATGAATAACAAATACTCAAATCTCATTTGTGAATGTACTCGTAAATATGCGGGTGTATCAAGTACTCACTCAAACACTCATTACTAAATTTAATCACAACTATGCGAGGGTTGCTCCAAAACTAACCGATAAACGACATTGAGAAGCTGCACGATATTAATTACGTTCAAAGTCTTTTGCTTATCAAATTAATATGATTTCAATTAATTATGACTCAGTAAACACTCGATATCCATGATAATACTCCTTAAGAATCAAGCTATAGTTATAAGAATATGATATAATATATATGTACCTATATAATCTCATGTCAAATCTTCATCGTTCCTTTCTTCCTTTAATACGGTATGCTCTTCTTCTCTTGCTCTTCCCATACGATATAGACGCACGGCCTCTTCGAGCAATGCCCGTAGGCCGATACGCATTGTGCCGGACTGGACGGAGAATGCGGTCCAGGGCGAGCATTACTGGAAGCCCACCTCGGCCTCGGGTGATCTCTGCTGTCTCAACGAGGAGTGCATTGTAAGTACCACACGCAAACACACTCACACACACTCACACACACACACACGCACACACTCACATTTACTGGGCCAGTTGGGATTTGGGTTTACGATATTGGACTGAGTTTTTTGGGGTTTACTTCTAATTCAATTACCGCGAGGTGCACAAAAAGCGAAAAGCGCCAAGCAGAATGAAACTTCATGTAATCGTGTAATTTATTTATTGCGTGCTTGTCCGACATGTACGACTACATACATATATATCTTGATATATATACATATAACTTGTTCATATGTATAATTTGCTGCACACGCAATCCGTCGAGGGACCGTGGGCAAATGGCTCCTCTCTTTTACATCCAGAAACACAACGCTTGCTGTCAAAAGTTACAAGTAGTTTGTCATTAGGTGATGTAAAGGTAAACTTTGGTACAGGCAGCAGCGGCTGATTAACTAAATGAAAGTACGAATGTTGATTATCTGCATGTGTGGAAGGCCCAGTCACGACATGCCGTCGATAAATTAGATTGCTTGAAGAACATATATTATTGAAGCTACTGAAAAGGACGCCTGCCAATACTGGCTGCCAAAATTTGAGGAAATTTTACACACTGACAGAAAGCTTGCGGGAGGAGTGCGAGAGGGAGCTATAGAGGTCCACCTTACCAATACTTAAGCAATAAAAAAACATACGACAGTAAAATGAAATAATGCAAGCGAAGCATAGTGTACAGTTGTGATTGGTTAAGCTATCCGCCCAGCTGAGCTTTATTTTTGCTAGTAGGGAAAAAAAAGCTCTGAACTAGTTGTGAAAAAACTCGCTTAGCGCTTTGATATGCTTCGATAGCTGTTCTCACGACTATTAAAGCTTAAGTTAGATAGAGAAGAGCTTTAAGGGAGCTTTATTGTTGGCATTCAGTTGTCCTACCTTTCTCTTTGCAAGGTACTTGCAGCTTATTTTAAGTATTTTTAAAGCTGTTCTCACAACAATAAAAGCTTTTTCAAGCATGTTATAGGCAATATAGGGAGAGCTTTAAGTGAGCTTTATTGCTGTCGTTCAGTACGACACATGCTCCTTTTTTTCGAAACCCTTGCTGCTTCTTTCAAGTAGTTTCCAAGCTTTTCTCACAGCAATAAAAGCTTCTTTCAAGCTTGTTACAAGTCAGATGCAGAGAGAGCTTTAAGGCAGGCTAATTGTTGTCCTTGAATACTATACGTGCCATGCACCCTTTTTCAAGTGCCACCAAAGCTTGCTAAAGTATGCGATAAGTTAGACAGGGAGAGCTTTAAGGGAGCTTTATTGTTGTCGTTAACTACAACACGTGTCGCTGGGACACGTTCCCTTTCCAAGGCACGTGCAGCTTCTGTCATTTTGAATTAAAGCAGCACGACAGGATTCTGCGTGTGACAGAGTGACAGACGTACAGGTTGAGTGGAAAATAATTGCAAAAGTTTATTTCAAGACAAGTAGCTAGATAGCTGCTCAATGGCCCAGTGGCCCAGTGGGCGGCTGTCAGCTCAGTTGGCCAACTGGCCAATTGAATGAGACAAACTGCGTTTATGCGTTTCTAATGTACACACCTTTCCCCTGGCCCCTCATCCGCCGTCCTCCATCCTTCATCCTCCATCGTTCGTGCTCTGTGTGGCCGTCTGATTGCATTTGTGAACTTGCAGAAGAGCGGACAGCGCATGAAGTGCTCGGCTTGTCAGCTGATTGCACATCAGAATTGCATTCCAATAGTGAATGAAAAGACCCAGCTAGCGTGCAAGCCAACCTATCGGGATGTGGGAATCAGGCAGTACCGGGAGCAGACCACTACCCACCACCATTGGGTGCACCGCAAGCTGGAGAAGGGCAAGTGCAAGCACTGCGGCAAGGTGAGTAGTAGCACATATTGTAACAGCCGATTGTATGCGATTTTCTTACTCACCCCCAACTCCAACCCAACCCCAACCCAACTCCAACTTCTCTTGTTGCAGGCGGTGCAGAGTAAGCTCTTTGGATCGAAGGAAATTGTCGCCCTATCCTGTGCATGGTGCCACGAGATTTACCATAATAAGGAGTCGTGCTTCAATCAGGCCAAGATTGGCGAGGAATGCCGCCTGGGTGAGTACAGACATTCAGACATCGATGTCCTTATCGATGCCCGTCCAGGCTCCGTCCCATTGTCCATTGTCCGTTCCCCATTCTCCATTGTGCTCTCTCTGATTAATTACGTGACGCGAATGCAAATAAATTGCGGCCCGTTAACTTAATTAAAATTTGTGCATTAAAACAGCCAAACCCCCTACCCTACCCGACCCTTCCCCTGCCCGTTAACCCCTTCTGCCGTAGTCAGACGACCCAGGCCCATCCGTCCACAAGGTAGCCCGTGACACACCTCTCGACCCTTTCAACTCATTACCATTGCCCGCTCGCTCACAGTCCCATTGTCTTCATTTACAACAGCCACTAGTAGTTGTCTTTTTTTCATTTGTGTGAGCTATACCCTAACCGTTGGGTATACTAGCCTTCAATTGCCAAGTATTTTAAAAGAAAAACTGTTTGAATTTAACAAGTTAATCATCAATGTTAATCGTATCAAAGTTAATTAAAAATCGATAATATCTGAATGGGTTTGAATTCTTGGTTGAAAGTTTATTTAAAAAAATTAATATATATAATAATATACATTAATAATATAATATATATTAATATATATTAATATATTGAAATTAATTTATTCTATTTTATTTTTATATTTTTGGAAATTAATATTATTATATTAATTTGAAAATATTAATATCTGAGAAACCAAATTTCATAAATAAGTATTCAGTATAGTTTAATTTATTATAATAAGTAATTATTATTATTTATGTTTTTTTTTGTTTATACATATTTTATTATTATTTTTTTATGTTGGCCTAAATCATTTTTCTTTACACAAAAAATAAATAATTACAATGCGAATGCGAATACAAAATTCATTTTGCTTATTCAATTTCTTTCATATTAAAAGCAATTTTATTTTTTAATGTATCTTATTTTAAAAAAAAGAGCATACATAAATTTTGCTTCTTTCAATAATTTTATTTATTTTTATTTGTTTTTCTTACTCCTTTTTTTCCCGGGAATCTTGCCTGACCCAAAGAGCATTTCCCCTTTGGTCAATCTCTTTTCCACTCTGGCGTCTACTCATTTCGCATCTGTCTTCGCTTTTGGGTCAAGTCTTAAGGTCATTAGCATTTGTTGCGCGGAATCGACAATTTGTCAAGTTCCTGGTCCCGGCACAAAGTCAATATAAGAGCCCAGTGCGTGGCTGATGAGACTTTGGCAAGTGCTCGTGACGTCACAGCGGGCCGTAATTAGGAAACGGGCCGTCGCTTGATTTTGACTTATTTAATTGAAATGCAAAACACACACACACACACACACAAACACAGGCGCACAGCAGCCTATAGTTTCGCAAAATGAAATCAGGCTGATTGGAGAGTTGAATTGCCTGCGGCCTCCATTGATGGCCAGTTAGGGAAATATTTACAGCAAATCGGCAATTTCACAGTCTTTATTTAATTTAATTGAAAAGCGCAGCGAAAACTGCACAAAAACCGTGAACAATACCCGATGTGATGAGTTTTTCTTTTGTTCGCTCAAAAGCAATTTGCATATTGGCACTTTGGCATAACGTTTTCTATTAATTGCGATGTCCGCAATCGATCTCAAATAGAGTTTTTGGGGCTCTAAATGAAAAGAAAAGGTTAAAAAAGATTAAAAGTTATGTGCATTTTTAAGCATATAATCAATAATAAATTACAGAAAAATAATATATTCAAAATATGAACTAGGATAGTTCTCGTCGAGAATCAGACATACTGTGCTGCTTCTTTCCTATAAGAAATGCGTTCTTAAATAACTTCTGTGTTTATTGTCCGATTTACTTGAATATGCAAAAATTTGACATTCGAGTGTGAGTGCCCGAAAATTGAAATATTTTGAATCTTTGTGAAGGGACTACATACTGAAATAGTTGTTTCTAGCTATCACAAGCTTCAAGATATGTTTAAAAAAAATAGTATTTCAATATTGATTTCGGGTCTCTAGCTCTTCTAGTCCATGCCAGCTCGATCGACTCATACATATATTTTAAGTAGACAGCGAAGACTTCTTCTGCCCTTAACACCTATTTGCCAGGCAACCTCTTTAGACCTCTTTAAGCCAATTCGAATTTTAGCCGAGTTCGGGTTAAGCTCGTTGTCTTAAGAGCTCAAATGTCGAGTCTGGTGTCGCACTGGAAATGTGCCTCAAAATGAAAGTTTTGAACCGCATTTTGCATTTTTCCATTTTGGTGGTCATCTGCAGCTGTTAGCATTAAGCTGCCAAAACTTGTAGAGGCCAGATAGACGTCTTCTGCGGACTGCTCTGGATGTGGCTGCAACAAGAGGCGAAGAGGGGGCAGCTGTTGTCGGAGCTCTGCCTGTGCATGGCTGGGGCTGTTAATGCTTTTTATAAAGTATCTAAATGAGCGTCTTGTTAACACACTCTCCAGCATCGCATTACACACAGGCGACACACACGCACACACGCACACACACAATGGCAGTGGGACAATGGGGTTGCCACAGGACAACGAAATAAAGCGCAAAATACAATTACAGGCGGGCATTCGTAAGGCCTCGAGCACCCTTAACCGCACCCCACACACGACACCCACAGACACACACACACGACACCCACACACACACACACACCTCTGCTGGCTGCTATTGCAGCGTGTAGCTCAGGTTGTCTTCTGGCTCAGTTTTGCTGCCGCCTTTGGCCTGTCTGCAAGTCCTGGCCTGGCCAACCGCCTGCCCGCCTGGCTGTCCTGTGCCTCTTCCACCTGCCGGTCACTCGGCAATCTCGCTCACAGCTGTTGTGGTATTCATAATTGCGCCTTGACTTGGGCAGGCAAGGACCTTGGTATGTCGACTCGGTGCGTGGCAGCATGCGGCTTCATCTCAATTTCTTTTGTTTGTCAGTGGCTCGTGACTGACTTCTGGCATATTTTCTATGCTATTAACTTGTCTTTGTTGTTGTTGTTGTTGTTGTTGTTGCTCTTGGTGGTCCGGCTTGTGATTGCTTTGCAGGTGGCAAGTGGAATTTGCAGCTCCTTGGCATTTCTGGCCGGCCGCAGACGAGCTCTCAATTAGCTGCCCTGGAAACGAGTTGGTCAGCTGCCAATGTTGACACGCATCTTAAACGCAATTCGACCATTTATGAGCATAACACCCGCACCCATCCCTCTGTCTCTCTCTCTCTCTCTCTCCCTCTCCCTTTCTCTGTCTATTCCAATCTAACATTTTGTGCTTGCAGGCAACTATGCGCCCATCATCGTGCCCCCTTCATGGATTGTCAAGCTACCGAATAAGGGCAACTTCAAGTCCTCGATACGTGTGAGCAACAAGACCAGCTCGGCTGGCGGTGCGGCCGGCGGTGGGGCTGGTCCTGGCGCTGGTGGCAAGAGCAAGAAGCACACCCAGAAGCGCCAGAAGGGCAAGGAGGAGAAAAAGGAGCCGCGCGCCTTCATTGTGAAGCCCATTCCATCGCCGGATGTAATACCGGTTATTGTCTTTATCAATCCAAAATCTGGTGGCAATCAGGGCGTCAAGCTATTGGGCAAGTTCCAGCATCTGCTCAATCCGCGCCAGGTATTCGATCTGACACAAGGTGGTCCCAAAATGGGGTAAGTGTTGCCCTTAAATGGCTAGAGAATAAATATTATTTTTCAAATGCTAGCCAAAACAGTTTATTCACATTCAAATATGCCAATAGTTGTCACAAGATGAACTAGTTCACACTACAAGTTCCATTAGTTTAATTAATCGTCATTATAGTTTTTTAGTTCTGCTTAGTTAATTGTGGCACAGAACTAGTTTATAAGCTGACTCCGCAAGGTGAACTAGTTCATTTAACTAATTCCAGATATACTTAGTTTGTAGACATGGATATATGTATCTGATTAGCTGAGCTTTCAAACAGCTTAAATTGTTCACGGAACTAGTTCGTTAAACATTAAAAAGCAGCTGAGCCAAAGAATAATTGATATCCAGTTAAACTAGCTCATATTCGCAGAAAAAGAACAACAGTAAATTGTGGAACTAGTTTCGTGAAATTCTTTCAGCTTTATATAATCGAATCTCTTGCTATGATTCTCCCCGTTTTGCAGTCTGGAAATGTACCGCAAGGCTCCGAATTTACGTGTGTTGGCCTGCGGCGGCGATGGCACCGTCGGTTGGGTGCTATCCGTGCTGGATCAGATCCATCCACCGCTGATGCCGGTGCCGGCGGTGGGCGTCTTGCCACTGGGCACCGGCAATGATCTCGCCCGATCGCTCGGCTGGGGCGGCGTAAGTATAGTTAATGGACTACAATTGCGAGCTCGGATTAATTTGTGGCTGCATTTTGAATCTGCTGCAGGGCTATACGGATGAGCCAATTGGCAAGATACTGCGTGAGATTGGGATGTCGCAGTGCGTCCTAATGGATCGCTGGAGTGTCAAGGTGACGCCCAACGAGGATGCGACCGATGATCATGTGGATCGCAGCCAGTCGAATGTGCCGCTGAACGTGATCAACAATTACTTCAGCTTTGGCGTAGATGCGCACATTGCGCTGGAATTCCATGAGGCACGCGAGGCTCATCCGGAGCGCTTCAATTCACGGCTCCGCAACAAGATGTACTACGGCCAGATGGGCGGCAAGGATCTGATTCTGCGCCAATATCGCAATCTCTCGCAGTGGGTGACCCTCGAGTGCGATGGCCAAGATTATACAAGCAAGCTACGCGATGCCGGCTGCCATGCTGTGCTCTTTCTCAATATACCCAGGTGAGCCCATTCGCTTGCTTCTTCAATAGATTGCTAACACTTACCATCTATCACAGCTATGGCGGCGGCACACATCCCTGGAACGACTCTTTTGGCCAGACTAAGCCCAACATTGATGACGGACTCATGGAGGTCGTGGGCCTGACCACCTATCAGCTGCCCATGCTACAGGCCGGCATGCACGGCACCTGCATCTGCCAGTGCCGCAAGGCCCGCATCATCACCAGACGCACCATTCCCATGCAAGTCGATGGCGAGGCCTGCCGGGTCAAGCCCTCCATCATTGAGATCGAGCTGCTCAACCAGGCGCTTATGCTGTCCAAGCGCAAGCACGGACGCGGAGATGTCCAGTGAGTATGGCTGTCCCATGTGCCTCCCGAACTCTAACCCAACCTAACCCAAGCCACTGAACACACACCCGCAGCTCAACTGACCAAAAGCCGCTCAAATACAGCGAGTTTAATTCTTACAGCAAATTTGACAGCGATTTTTTGATGATGCAGTTGTAGACGATTCATGCAGTCGATCTATCCAAAAAACAACTAACAAAAAAAAAACTAACTCAAATATATATGCGCTTTTCGGTTGAGAATGGAAAGGATTTAGAATCAAGAACTTCGTACGGGATACTAAATACGCAATCGTTGCGTATCTAAATGCGGACCACTCGAATTGATACATACCCTAGAATTGATACAACTGCCTTTATTAGTTGCTTCGTTCGATGTGATACTTGACAAGCCGATCGATCCTTCAGTTAAATAATTATTCCAGAGATCTTCCGTTCCTGATTAAATTACACTTACCAAATGGGGCTGATCACATGTTGGAACACTTCCAAATTTGTTTGTTCGACGAGTTTCACCATTATAAAGCAAAAAGGCCAAGGTCGAGCGTACATCGACTTGGGATCAAAAAAAGAAAAAAAAGAAAAGAAATTTAATTTTTGTTCTACGAATTTGCAGTTGTAGTTACAAATATATGTGAATTCGCATGTGAAATGGGAAGTGGTTTCCATCCGTTTAATCCGTGGAATTTAAATGAATTTGAATCTCTCTTAATCTCCATCTCGCGCAACATCTTCGACGGATCGTCGACGGATCTTCTGCTAATTTGCTAACTAATCACAAATAAAAACCGTAGCCGTTCTCTCTCTATTTTTCCGTCCTTCCAAATCTCTCTCCATCTCTCCACTATCCACCACTATCTTTCCGATCGAACTGAAAACTGAAAATTGAAAAAAAAGAACCCTCCCCCCCGAGTAGCGAGTGTCTTGACTTTATATATTGTATTTGTATTTCTCGTGCGCACAGAGTCAATCCGCTGGAGAAGATGCAGCTGGGAATTTTAAGGGTAACCATGCAGCAATACGAGCAATACCACTACGACAAGGAAATGCTACGCAAGCTGGCCAACAAGCTGGGAAACATTGAGATCGAGTCTCAGTGCGATTTGGAGCATGTGCGCAGCATGCTGAACGCCAAGTTTGAGGAGTCCATATCGTATCCGAAGGTCTCGCAGGACTGGTGCTTCATTGACTGTAAGTTGGTGGCATGCCACGCCCGCTGCCGTTGCTGCAGCTGCTGCCAACTAACCCACTTGCCACTCCATCCAATCCAATCCATTCACAGCGTGCACTGCTGAGCATTACTTTCGCATTGATCGGGCCCAGGAGCACTTGCACTACATCTGTGACATTGCCATCGACGAGCTGTATATACTGGATCACGAGGCGGCCACCATGCCCCAGACACCGGATCAGGAGCGCTCGTTCGCGGCATTTTCACAGCGTCAGGCGCAGAACGAACGGCGACAGCTGGATCAGGCACAGGCAGATGGACAGGGACAGGGCCAGGGCCAGGGCCACGGCACCGGCACCGGCTCCGGCAGCACGGGTAGGCTTCTGTTAGCTGGCTGTTGGCACCGCTCGGCGCAACCACCGTCGCCGGCCACCGAGCAGCTCGAGCTGCAGCAGCGTCTGCAGCTCTACCAGCAGCAGGTGGCCCAGCAGCTGCCCTATATAGATAGGCGCATGTTTTGTCACCTGCATTATCGCAAGAAGCGCTTTGAGCTTTAAGCGATGTTGTGTGTGTCCATATCCAGCCTAATCTCCATTCCTTACCCAAAACCACACATCCCGCAACCAGGCCAATCTTTCAGTCTGTGTCAACGTTCTTTTCTTTTCATTTGCATTTTCGTTTCCGTTTTCGTTTCCGTTTCCGTTTGGTGTTTTTAGCATTTATTATTTTCGCATGTTTAACAACTAACTGATACACACACACACACACACACACACACACTTGTTAAGTGCTCACGTTGAGGCGGGAGCGAATACAGCTTAGTCCTTGCCACGCCCACATGTAAGTAAAGCCTTCAATATGAGTATTTTGTATATATGTATATGTATGTATATATGTATATGGTATATAATCGCCGCTTACGTTAACAGTTACTCGTAACAGCGACAAGGGCTAAACCGTATTCCGTTCTCGTCCAAAACCCACACCAACCAATCAACCAATCAATCAATCAGCCAATCAGCCAATCAGCCAATCAACCAATCAGCCAAAACTCAATTCCAAACAACACACAAATTCAGACCACACAGTGTTCAAATTGCAATCCAAAACACAGCGACGGGTAGGTTTGCCTCAGTGGTTAAGCAGTTTTACACTGATTAACTAATTAACCGATTAACTAATTAACCGATTAAATTAATAAGCCTTTATTGTTTTTTTATTTCGGTATCGTTTTATTTGTGCATTTATTTACTGCTTACTTTGAAAACAACTTTATGCAAATGGCGTACTAACAATTTGTTAAACTCTCTTAAACCAACACGCACTCACACACACACACACACACACACAAACATACAAAGATGAGGACTTGCAAATTGGCAACAAGTCCATTAAAGTGATCAAGTGGAAGAGGTAAAGCCCCAACAACAACAACAACAACAATAACAGCTTGCTTCCCAGCAAAAACAAACTCATTTCACATGTGACGAAATTCGAAAAGCTGCAAATAGACAATCGAAAGCTGCTTGCTATGTCACTGCATAGTTCAGCAGTCTGGCAACGCTCGCTCGCTCGCTCGCTCTCGCACCTAATAAAGCTCTTTGCTTGCATAACAACAACAACAAATTGGCTCTCTCGCTCTCACTCACCGACTCACCATCACACTCTATTCTTTCGCTTTCACACTCTCTTGCCGCATCTATCTTTTCTCTCTCTCTCTCTGTTTATTTATTAACTAAACTATTTGTTTTGCTTCTGTTGTTGTTTAATGCATGCAGCTGCAAAGATCGTTTATTCAGTTTTAACGAAGATGTTTTTGGTTATGGATTCAGGTACTCAGGTGTATAATAGCCTATCACTCTAACGCAATCACACTGTCTCTGTCTATCTCTTTATATATATAACTGTCTATCTCTATCTATCTCTCTCTCTCTCTCTGTCGCTCACTGTTCCAGATATCGCGACCATTTTAGTTTTATAAGACAAATGGAACTTGTCGAATCAAAACTGATGCTTGAACTTTTCTTTTTATTTCTCTACTTTTCTATGCACACACCCACACCCACACACACACACACATCTATCTATGCACATTTACACACACACACATACACACGCGCGCACAAATAACAGCCCTATACTGGAGCAAACTTCCGATGCCATACTACTAGCGGCCCAGAGCGGCGATCTGAATATGGTAGCTTTAACTTTTCCGTTTATGTTTTTCTTCTATGATATATGTACATGTATATATTTTGTCTGATTTTTGTTTTTGATTATGTTCATGTGCGACAAGCGCGCTTTGTAGTTCTGTGTAAAAGAAAGGCTAGCTTTCTCGCTCTGTTGCCGTTTTGTCTGATGTCTCTCGCTCTCGCTCTCGCCCTCGCTCCCTCTCTTTCGCACTCTCGTTTTGCTCATGCTGTATGCGTGCTTATTCTTTGCAGTTACGTGCACTACATGAACAAGGATACTCATTACAATCAGTGAACAAGAGCGGGCAGACGGCGCTGCACTTTGCGTGCAAATACAACCATAAGGACATTGTTAAATTTATCATCTCATGTGCCACACGCCGGGTCATCAACATGGCGGACATGGAGCGGTATGCAGAAACACTCGCTCTCTCCCTCTCTCTCTCTCTCTCCCTCTTTGACCACAACTATATCTCCTCTCTCTCTCTCTCTCTCTCTCTCGCGTAGCGGTCAGACAGCTTTGCACATTGCCGCAGAGCAAAATCGCCGCGACATTTGCGTCATGTTGGTGGCAGCTGGCGCCAATTTACAAGCACGCGACGCCGGCGGCAACACGGCCATGATGGTGGCATTCAACAAGAACGCCAACGAAATAGCCACCTATTTGGAAAGTAAGCTGCGCACAACATCCGATCAGCGGCTGTTCCATCAATGTTAACACCAATGCCACGTAGCCAGCCGCCAAATTCCATGTAGTGCTCGCGTAGAACATCATCATCTTAATTCCCAGCTGCAGAAACATGTCCCGATTCCTTGTGGTTAACTTATCTAATGTGCACGATTTTCCCCCCATTGCTGCCAACAAATGGAAATTGTCCGCTCCAACCAAAAACTGATTCAACTGAAATACTTGCTATGAAAACTCAACCAACAATTAATACTAAAATGAACAAAACAACTCAACGTGACTATCAAACATTCCAATTCCAAATGCGACAAATGAAACTTACCCAAGGTCAAGAACGTTTCATGCATTTGGAGCTGCAAACCAGAATTTAAAGCCAAAATCAATTGAAACCAACATTGAAAACAACAACAACTATAACAGGAAAAAACAACAAGAAAAACAGCATAATTTGCAAAATTAGTTTTAAAGACAAAAAATGTTGCCTACTTAAGGGCGCGCAGAATTAAGCTTCATATTTTGAAATTTTTGTTGCTAGATTCTTGCTATATTTTCAGCATAGATATACATATATATATGCATATATATATATATATATATATATATATGAGTATATATATATATATATACATATACATATTTATATATATGTATATATAGAGACATATATATACATATATATATCCATATATATAGACATATATATACATACATATATATATATGCATATATACATAGATATATAGATATACATATATATGCATATGTATGCATATATATATGTATATATATGTCTCTATATACTCATATATATGCTTAATCTTTTTTGTGTCTATAGCAGATAATGGCAAAATGCATAGCTGCATTCTAAACTAAAAACAAAATCAATTCAAAATATAATTAATTTTAAATTTAAGCAAAATGAAAAAATACAATTACAATTCTCAACACAATAAGGCGTTGCTTCAGCAGTTAAGTGACAATTTATTTATGCAAAACTCAAAAACAATTAGATGCACTCATACACACACCACACACACACACCACACACACACCACACACACAATCAGCTCACAGACTGTTGCGTGTTTTCAAAAAATATTGTTTTAAATTCTTTGGCAAACAAAATTAAAAGATGATTAAATTGTGATATATAAATTTAATTATACTAATCCCTACAACAAAAACACACACACACACACACACAAACACTTGAAAACTTGATTAATTTATTGGACTTGAACAAAATGCAAGATGGGCCACGCGGCGTATGATTGATATATTATGATATTAGCCAGGGCATTTGCTGAACATACAAATACCAGAAATAAACACAATAACTACAGCAACAACAACAACAACAGCAACAACAACAACAACAACAAGAAAAGCATACATATTTACCTATGTAGATTATATAGAAGCACATACCTATACGTATATTACAATATATATATATATATATAGAGTTTTTTTTTTGGAAATTTAAATCTAGTTAAGTAAGTGCATAAAAAAAAAAAAAAGAAAAATATGATAATGTTGAAAAACTGTTGTAAATTGCAAAGTAAGCCAAAAGCAGCGCAGCAGCAGCAGCAGATACTATGAATAGTTATATGCAGACAGGCATAAAGTATACTAAATATAATTATCCAATATATGAATATGTCTCACACACACGTATACACAAAAACACACACATAGTGCCCCATGCGCACACTCAATTTAAGCTATGCACAACCCAGAAAAAGTTCCGTATCTTCAAGTCTTTCGGTTCTCTGGCTATACAACTCTTCTCCTCACATCCTTTCACTCTCTTAATATATTATATATATATATATATATACAACACAAATATATATATGTATATATATACATATATACATCTCGATGTGTTTCAAAATCAATCAAAGACTTTCACAGAGACTTAAGCGCCCGTCCTCACCCGCCCAACCCTCAGGCTTTATAGAGCCCAACAACCCTACGATCAAAGCAAAACAACAGCAAAAAACAAGAACAAAAAGAAACTAATACCTATAGATATACCTATACATACAAATACAAATATATAAATATATATATATAAATATATATTGTATGTATACATATGAGTATTTATTAAGAATATTGGGAACTCTAAGCGACTTTATAACACAACTAACTACCACAATAACAACAACAAAAAGATCAACAGCAACAACTACAACTACAACAACAACAACTTTAACTACAACAGCAACAAGAACAATGAACAACAGGAATAGCAAATTATATACATATATATATAGATATATAGAGAACTATATCTATAAGAAAATATACATAAACACACATATATATATATATATATAAATAAATAAATATATATGTATTTTTATATATATATATATATATATATATATATATACAGCTAAACTATTTTATCAAATTAAAAATGAGACACATTTAAATAATAAATATTCTGACAAAACTAATGGATTCAAAGTTAAAACTTATCTAATCGAAACTAATCTAATTGTATGTCACATATACATATGTGTATATATAGACATACATATATATATTTAGCCTAGTTGGGATAGTATTTTTTTCATTAGATCACATTTGAATAGTGCTTTTAACTGTAAACGCGCTAAAGTCAATTACGTTTCAAAATTTTGCAACCCAATTGGTTAAAGATATTGTGAAAACAAAAACATAAACAAAAACACAAACAAAAACAAAAACAACACAACACAAAGAACAAGAACAAGAAGAAAATCTCACTATTGAACATAAGACAACGTAATTAATTAAGCAGATGCAAACCTTAACTACTCTTAACTATTGTAAACCGTAATCATAAGCAAATACATTATGTTATTTGAATCATACATATATTTAAATTAAAGCCAAGCACGCTGCAAAAACTCAAGCTGTCGTTCGGCCTGCTTGGCTCTGGGCTCGGGCATTTAGTTGGTCTGCGAACGACAGCGTTTGTTTTTGCCAGTGTGTTATGTTTTGGATTTCATGCATACATTTAGAAACACTCTATAAACATATAATTATACAAATATATCTAATACAATATACATATATATATATGTATGTGTATATATATATATAGATATATATATATATGTATGTGTGTATAAATATATATATATATATATATATATATATATATATATATTTATGCATATGTGTATGGCGTTCGAAGTGCGATTTCTCTGTAGGGCAATGTGTGACAGCACTTTGGGGCATGCAGCTAAATGCCCCGCAGACGTGCGCCCGAAGTCTGCCACAAATTGTGTCGCATCAGATGCCAATGCAATGAAGAACAACAACAACAGCAACTACGCAAAATTTAGTTGGCAAGTGACAATCTAGTGGAAAATAACACGATTCGTTTGCTAACTGAAAATATATATATATGCATATATAAACACACACACATATATATATATATATATATATATAGATCATCTAAGCATAAGAACAAAACTCAAATAAATTAAGAATTCCAACACATTTTTTTTTAATTTATTAATTTTTATTTTGGTTTTACACTTTAAAAACATAATCAAATTGTAATTGAGAAACTTTCCGCTTTGCTATCGCTTAACAATCTGATCAAATATTGAAATTGTAGTTTGAGGATTATTGAGAAGAACAAGTGCAATGTGAACAGTGTTGCCAAGCGTTACAAAAAGTGTAGAGCAACGCTCTGTAAGTGGGTTAAATATACACCTGTTCGGAGAACAACCGGGTCCAAGACAAACTAAGGAATATATTTTCGTGTATTTTGTACAAATAACGAAGCAAGTCACAAACATATGAAATCACAAACTTATTTTGACTACATCCAATGCCTTGACAACTCTAAAAATACACACAAAGACACACAGACACACTCACACACACAGACATACAGACACACACAGGTACATACACATATTTACCACAGATCCAGCACGCATATAACCTGATGAATGTTCTACATTTAAGCAAATATATAAATTGTTATGCATATATGTGTGTAGAAGCGGGCATATACATATATATATATATATATATATGTATATCAATACATACCCACTATCATACAAACACTCACACACATATATATATATATATATATACTTATAACTATATAGATGCTAGACACATGCATACATAGCATATTTACAAATATATATATATATATTTTTTTCTATGCATATAAGGGAATTGTTGAACAAATGGAAAACAACATGAAACGCAAGTCTTATGAAAACCTAGAAACTAAGGCAACAGAAATTGTAAAGGAAGTATCTGCAACAACAACAACAACAGCAGCAACAACAACAACTATACCATTTATTGGTTTGTGAAGAAGAAGAAGAAAACTTATATATACTATATAGCTACATATGTGTGCATACTAACAAACAAATATTGCGTCTAGTTTATACCCAATTCTAACTCTAATTTATTTATTTATTCTTTAAGAAAGAAAAGAAAAAGTAGAGAAGAAGAAGAAGAAGAAGAAAAGAACAAATACACACACGCCATCACACACACAGCACTACACACATACACTGAGAGAATAAATATGGTTTATTTTCAAAAAAAATTCAATTTTTTAAAGAATGTTTTGGATTTCAGTGCGTACAAATTGGATTTTCTTTAATATTTTTTGTTTTTCCATGATCTATTTGAATTTCCTTTTATCTTTCAGAATTTATTTTCAGTTTTTTTTCAGCTTGATTGAAACGAAAGACAACGGTTTTTGTTTAAAACATCTACTATTTACTTTAAAATTAATTGAAATGAATGATAAAAGTATAAACTTACGCAAGTCTGAAAGTATTTCTATCGAAGAGTTCTAAACTGCTTAACTGTAAATTGTATATAACTAAAGAATGTACTTAACTACACACACAAATATATATATATATAGATATATATATACATCGATATGTGTATATGCTCTACGCATTGTAAGATAATACACAGACATAATATATATACATATAATAATGAACTACATATAATATATAATACAAGAAAAATATATAAAAAGATATATACATATAAAGCTATATTACTATATGTATACACTTATATATACACTATATAAATGGTTAAAAATTTTTTGGTAGCTCTTAAGTTAAACATTTAACAGACAAACGCAAAAACGAAAACATCTAAGTACGATATGCACTGCAAGCACTGAGGAATTTGATTCAATTTTACTTAAGATAAACGAAAAGAGAAATTGAAGTAGCATTAAAATTTAAATTTAAATTTAAATTATGGCATTACGATTACAAATTGACAACTAAAAAAAAAGTAAAAATTAATTTTTTGAACGATTTCGAGAACCAACCGAATGAAAGAAAGCGGCTGAAAATGTTAGACCAAAAACAACATCAAATGGCAATGGGCAAGTTGCGAATGAGCCGACATACATGCACACACTTACAGATGTATTGATGTACAGATGTACAAGTGTTAAGATCTACAGATGTAAGGATGTATGTATGTTACACAGAACGGATTTGTTATGCAGCACGTGGCTAAGGCCAAATACAAATGTTACTGGCACACACTTTAACACACACACACACACACACACACACACACACACACACACACACAACACTCACACACACACATATACTCCGTATTAAAGTAGTTTCTTGAGCTTCAGCTGCATTCAAGCGGTATTTATTAGATGTTGCGCGCGCTCACACACACACACACACACTCGCGTTCTAATCGTATAGTATCTCCGGCACATATGCAAAATATAAAAAAAAAAAATAAAACACAAAAAACTCAATAGCTAATTAACTACAACTCAAAATTAGCAAGCTTAACTTAATTAAAGTTCAATTTTTTGCCCAGACGCTAGCAACATTTTCAACAAAACCTCTTATCGTCTTCTATTCAAAAAGAAAGTTATATTATATTATAAATATATGAAATATGTATGGAAAACTTATTCACAATATTTGACAGCAAAAAAATATCATCAATAACAAAATGCTAATCAATTAATTTTCGGACACTCTACTATAAATGAAATAAAATTTTTTTTTTGGTATTTCAAACTCACAGCAAACCGTTTTCTCAATGTGTCTTTTGGGCTGGTTAATAATATTAAGCTAATAAATATTCTGTGAGAATGTGATCTGATCTTGATATGAGTATGTCTGAATGTGAACGAACAGCAGCTGAGGTGTTTTCTGTCTCACAGTTTCTTTCACATAATGAGCTATTGGAATTATCTTAATTTTAAAAATGTTAGATTTTCTTTAAAAGATTCGAGCTTGAGATTTCTAAGCTAGTGAACTTGATGAAAACACTTGCAGATCTATTAGTCAAATAGTTATAAAACAAACTGGAATATTCTTTATCTGTGATGCACTTTGTCTATATATGTATATAGGTGTTATTAATTATAAACCACAAGCTGAGATAGTAGGAAAACAAGCTAATAATACTATTTATACGGAGTTTTGTTTGGCACGAAGAAGAGAGAGCAAAGAGTTAGATAGAGAGAGAGAGAGAGAGAGAGAGAGAGAGAGAGAAACAGAGAGAGCTCCAACAAAATTTGTATATTCTAGCTTAAATTATTTCTAGTTTTGCATATCCCATATTTAATAATATTAATATATACATACCCTATAGAAAAGTCCATTGATAAGCGCTTTAATTGCGCCGTTTTTACCAGGCAAAGATTCAAAGTCTGGTTATCAGCTCGTCAGCTGATATGCGAAGCATGCCCCAAAGTAGCAGCTGCTAAGGCCGCAAAGGTGCTACCCGCAGGTGCTTGAACTAAGCCCACCTGAGGTTTGTGCCTGTATTGGTACAATTGATGGGTAGATAGCTAGATAGGCGACTCGATAAATGATTGGAACTGCTCGAGCATTATTAAGTTATTTCCGTTATCGCTAGCCAAGACCATGGCGCACTATAAAAAGGCCCTCAGCGCGGCACAGTCCAAGGAGATAGCATTTGCAGACCTCAACATGAAGTTCACATTATTTGCCCTGTTCGCAGCCGTCTGCGTGCTCAGTGTAAGTATTTGGCCAGGTTTCAAGCGAATGGGTGAGCTTGAGGATTAACGATTCGTTTGCTCCAAACAGGTAAATGCTGGCACCTGGCAACCGTTGATGATGGCGCCGGACACAGGCGTGCAGTACGAGCCCAGCGATTTCGCTGATATCGACGGGGAGACCTTCGACCCGGAGGTGTTCGGCATCTTCTCGGCCACGTGGTGGGCCATAAAGGCGGCCCTGCGCAGCGTCAAGGGCTTCAACTGCATAATCAAGTGGGTTGTGGGCATCAAGGGCAGCGCTCTGCAGTACAATGACGATATCATTGCCTGCGGCGTCGGTGCCAGCCAGGATGTGACCAATCTGATCAATGCCAACCTGAAAATCATCAGCACCGCCAACAACATCATCAACCTGAAGTCGAACATTTGCGCCAGCGCCGAGGAGCCCGAGCAGCAGAAGATCACCAACAGCTGTGCCGTTAAGACTTTGGCCCAGGTCTTCAGCCTGTACAGGCAGGTGAAGAGTGCCATCGCCCTGGCCAAGAAGATACCCAAGACTGGCCCCAATGCCATCACCTGTGTCACCAATGCCACCAGCAACCTAACCAGCTACTACACACAGTTCCCCGCCAACGTAAAGGCCTGCTCCAAGCTGACCAGCTCCTAGGCAGCCCGCGCTCTGGCCATATTTAACCATGTCTCTTTTTTCTCCATTATATACCCATAAGAGAAGCAAATAAAAATGAATAAGTCAATTGGGTTTGGGCATTTGATAAGGCTTTGAATCGTTTGGCTCTTAAGTTAACGATAACAACTGCACAGCTGCAAACGCTTAGTTCCCTTTGGGAACTGATAAAAAATAATAGAGCTCTTGAGCTGAGAAATGTTCTTGAGCATATCGTAAATCCAGAAGCTTTTTTAACGATGTAGAAAAGCCGTTAAACTTGCATTTTTTGTAGCCTATAACTTATTTATTATTACTAGCGGTTGTTGGCCGGCCTTGCCCGCGCATGTGCGTTAATCACCAATCTGTCAGCCAGTCAGAGCAAACTATTTTAGGTATATTTAGTTTATATGTAGTCAATTCTTATTACATAGTTTTTGTTAGCTTAAGCTCAATCTACTCTCCACAACATAACCGGGAGTACGCAAACTAATTTGCCATCCCATCCATTAAACGATGTCAAATATAATAATTCTATAAAAGAAATCGGCCAAAACAGCTTTAATAGCATTATCTATGTTTATACAAATGTATGTTTGTCTGTCCTTATGTGTGTATATGTGTAATACATGTGTGTATAGTTTCCTATAGCAAACGTAGACCAAGTAAGCCTTCCGCTGCAATGCAAATGAAAACAATTGTATTTTGGAATATTGCCCTACTATGCGATTCTCATTATGTTGTGTATGTATGTATGAGTGAATTTATGTATTTCTGTATGTCTGCATGTAAATGTGTGTGTGTTTGAAGGTATGTTTTATTTCAATATAAATATGTTAGTATGTGAGAGTGTAAGTATTTCAGTATGTTAGTGTGTAGGCATGTAAGTATGTAAGCATGTAAGTAGGTAATTATTCAAGTAATCAAGCATGTATGTATGTAAGTATGCATGCATTTTATTATGTATGTGTGTGCTATGTTTGCGTGTTTGTTGTATGTTTTTTATGTATGTGTGTATGTGTTTATGTATGTCTGCAAGTATGTTTGTAAGTATGTATACCCCCTGCGCTTCGATTGAAAAACGTAAAGTTGCTCTTGTATTTCATTTATTTGCTCATTATTTTGCTCATATCAAATTTTTTGAAACATTTTTTTTTTTAGCATATATGTTTTTTATAATTTTGAGCTATGTTTACATTTGATCGACGCAAGTGTTGATATTGGGCAAGAAACTGTTAAAGCTGTTCTTGACATCGTTTGTTGCATCGAGAAAACAGGAGCTGGTGTCGGAGGGCAGCTTGGCGATCTGCTTTAGGGTGGTGTTGATCTTTCTGGTGAGCTTCATGACAGCCTTGAACAGCTGCCAGAAACACTTCTTGGAGGACATCTGGTTGGAATCGGGATCATCGGTGGTGCACAGCTTGCTGTTCAGATTGATGATATCGTTGCAGATGGAGATTATGGTCTTGCAGGAATTGACAATGGCGACCACATCCTTGGGCACGGCTGTGCCGCAGGCATCAATACCATCCACATAGTTGGTGGCCGCGCTCAACACCTCAATGACCTCCTTTATGGTGCAGTTGACGCCGCGCACTGTTTTCAGCACCTTCTTGAGGGCCTTGCGCACCGTTCTGATGAAGCCGAACTCCTCCACATCCATATAATCGCCATCCAGCTGATCAATCAGTGCATCCAAATCCACATCCTCGAAGTTGATTGAATCGTCAACCGTTGCCTTGGCCTAAGAGAAAGCAATTTGTGTGTATTTACTTTTGTTCCAATTTGCCATCGCTAGTTGTTTACTTACGTTCGAGCTGATCAGGCAGCTGGCCGAAACGAGCAGCAAAAGACAGAGTGTAATGGTTCTCATAGTGTTTGGGTATCTGAACTCTGGTTGCAGAATGATCGACTGGACTGACGGCTCTTCATTTTTATAAAGATTGCCCTCTTGGCCCTATCGCTGTGAAGTGTTCACGCGTGAAGTGGCTCCACTGTTTGCCCCGATTTATCTGTGGCCATTTGTATACCTATAAATAATTCGTATACTATATATCTGTTTATACTAACTTGAAACAGTTAGTCTCTTATCAATAGAACATTGCATATACGTACGGGCTAGCCGTCTTAATTAATCACTTAAAGTCTGCCAAATTAATAAATATCAATTGGGTACAAATTTAATTTGAAACCGATCCAAAGTGTGCTCTCATATATCAATAATGGACAATTGACTTTATCATGACTAAGTTTTCGCAAACTAAATAAAATAGATACTCTTAGTAAATGCCATCATGGTCACATCACAAATTTGTCAAAAATCGGGTCGATCCTGATCTTGAATGGAATCCCGCCCAATAAAAGTTCGAGCATTTTTAATATGTATAGTTTTATTTTAATTATATATTGAGCCAAGTATAAAAACAAATAACAATGATAAAAAAAAAAAAATTGAAGCTTAAATAGGTAATTATGATTCAAGTCGATAGTTAAATGATATCGTTAATGTATAATAATAATCAATAGTCGAATAATCGAGATTCGCACAACACCAAATTGGAATTTACTGCAAGTTTAAATAATTATGAATATTAATGCAAACCGATTGATTTTGTATAACATAGGAATAACAATAATAAAAAAAAAAAAATTTATATACGTATAATAATTTCTACATAGTACATACACAATATCTCAATCGTATATTCATTCATTTTCTTTCGGTTTTTTTGTTTGTTTTTTTTTTTACTTTTTTGGGTCTAAAGCTTGCCTTGGATCTCGAGCTGGTTCCGCGAAACGCTTGCCACTCCTCTGGAGCACGCGGATGCGTTTAACACATTACAAATATGGATTACTTAAGATTATAATATATATGTATATGTATTTATATAAGTATGTGTGTATGTATATGTGTAATTCACTCGCATATCGAAATATATATCATGTGATATAATTGCACATTCGTTAAGTTAAATATATTCGTATTAAAGAGAAAAAAAAAAAAATAAACAAAAAAAATGCACTACAAGAGACTTAAGCGCGGAGACGGCCAACTCAGATCAAGCTCAAGCGACTGTTAGTCTTGCGAAGCTGTGCACGCCACGGAATGATGTTGTCGCTATCATCCTGATCGTCCTCGCCCTGATCCAGTGCATCCTGTGGTTGCTGCTGCTGCTGATGCTGCTGCTGCTGCTGCTGCTGCTGCAGTGGTGGCTCGCAATCGCCGGGCTTGGCTGCTGTGGAGCCTTCGCTGTGGTTCTCCTTGTTGCCCTGTGGATGCGCCTGCTGCTGGAGCAGCTGCAGCTGCTGATAGTGCTGCTCGACATTGAGGCCGCCGCCGGCGCTGCAGGTGGCCAGATTGATGTTATCGATGGACATGGCGCGATTCTTGAGGCGCCAGGTGTCCGCCACGCGATTGTTCTCCTCCACTTTGGGCGTGTAGATGGCCGCTCTGCAAAATGGCACAGACAGCGAGCACAGGTCAGAGAGAGGATTCCGCCAGCTGCGCCACCTTATGCCCCCACACCCCACCACTTACTTCAGCTTGTTTTCAGTTTCTTCGCGACGAGCCAGCAAGTCGCGTTTCCATTGGGGTATCTGCGAGAGGCGACGCGACTCCGCCTCCTGGGCCATGCGATCCTCAAAGTCCTTTTTGGCCCGCTCGGCTGCCTTCTTTGCCATCATCTGGCGCTTCCAGTCGGGTATGGCATTGCCGGCCTGATCCTTTTCTGGTATCTGTAAGTAGATCTTTGATACGCATGATAATCCAGTTCACAGCCCCCACCCCGCAGCCCGCATCTATCGGCACGGCAACCTTGCGACTCACCTGATCAACATAGTTGTTGGCCGTAAACTGTTTGGTTATCTCCATATAATGCTCCGAGTCCATGCGATTGGCCATCTGCTGTTCGACTTTCATCTTCTTGATGCCAGGTATATCCTTTGAGATCTTCAGCTCGGCTATCAGATCCGTCTTCAGATATGTGTCCGTGCTGGTCGTGAGGCACTGCATGCTCAGACTGCGTGCCGGCATCTGGTAGGGCTTCGGCACCTTCTGTGTGTCCGTGCGTCGCAACTGTACAGAAATTTAAATGGGATCAGGGATTGGGTAAGTGATCGAATGGCTTTCTAAGGTTCTTGCTGTCGCTTAAGCTATGATATCTGATATCTGAAAATATATATGTACTCTACACAGCTGGCAAATGTTGCCAGGCTTTTCTTCGATATTTGCTTAGTTAAATTTTATAACATGCTTTTGGAAACTATGTATGCTTATCCAAGTGTGTTTTAATTTAGTTAAAATGTTGCGAAAACAAAAAATAAAACTTTTTTTTGGTGATTTTATTTGAGATATAGAAGATATAAGAAAAGCAAGCGAACTTAATTTCATACGGTTGTATCAGTGACTACATGATTTACCTCTTCGATCGAATCGGATTCAAAACTTAAAGCTCGGACACTAGATTGCCTGCAAACAGACGAACAGACTAACTTGACCGCCTATACATATGCATATGAAAGAGCTTATCCTGGCTGACTGACTAACTGACCGACTGACCACTCTAACAGCTGGAAAGCTGATTGCTTGAGAAATTCCACCCGCAACCGTGGAAAATTGGTGGAAAACAAATACATAAAACCATTCGGCTGACCCTTCGATCAGACTCAAACTAATTTTCAAAGATCTTTATTAACATTTTAACTAGATCATTATTAAGATCCGAGATGTGTTTCTCACATTGTCACAAAATCCACCCACCAAGGTGAAATAGCGGGTCAAATATGGACGAATGTTTAGCAATTACTACGCGTTGATCCGATTGGTTTCAAGTTTCGAAGAGTTCTGTACAAGAAAATTCCCAATCGGTAGTTTAACCGAAAGTTGAATTCTCATTGAATCGGCCTTAAACTTATTTTGCAAATTCAAAATATTAATTAGCCGGATTATACCCGCTAGTCAGGTATAAGCATTCTATATGGCCATTCTATCTGGGATACAACTCAACTCACCTGTACACTGTTCAGATCCTGTATGGAAATTGCGGACAGCGGCTGATGCTGCTTGCGCGTGGCCGTATCCTGGCTGCTGGGCCCAGCTGAGCCGTGCGGCTTCTTGGGCTTCTGTGACTTGCTGGTGGTATCGCCAGCCATGGCCGACAGCATCATTGGCATTGGGGGCGGCATCATATGCGGCAACGGTGGCGGCGGCGGCGGCAACGGTGGCTGCTCGCCCACGCCCAGAGCATGCGAATGATGCTGATGCTGGTGCGGATGCTGGTGCGAATGCTGATGATGATGCTGCTGCTGTGCGATCTGGATTTGCATGTAGTCCTCCGTGTCCGTGGAGCTGCAACGATAAGGATTGTTAAATATTTGATCAAAAGCTGTGTGGGTGTGTCTCAGTGTGTGTGTGTGTGTGTCTCCGTGTGTGTGTGTGGGCCGGACCTGCGCCAGGCGTGTCGTGTGCGCAGTATCATCTTTGGATTGCAACTGATCGGAGCGAGGCGAACCAGTTGGCAAAAGTGGCCTGGCATGCAGCACGCATAAAATTTCATGCACTCTTGAGCCGCTGAGGAAGTGTGGCCGACTCGCGACTCGCAACTCGCAACTCGCGACTCGCGAGTGGTGCTGTTAATTGCCCCCATCCCCCATCCCCCAGCCAGCGATCGGCGTGAGCATGCGCTGGCATTGTCTGCAGCTTAATTAAGGCAACTGTACTTCTGCCACGTTTGGTGGTAATTACTTATGTTGCCGCCGCACGAGATGTGCAGCCAAATAAAAAAAAAAAACAAAAACAAAAACAATAACTAAATAAATAACAGCTACAACTGCATCTCAACTCTCTGATGCAGCTGGGAGCTAGAGCTGCAGCTCTGAGGCTGGCATGGCTTTCTTAACTTACCGAGCCGAGGATGGACACGAACGCTTATCGCTTATGCTCTTTAGATACTCCGACGGCTTGATGAGATGCGTGACGCCGTCTTGTGATTTGTTGGGAAAACTGGGCGGCACAAACGGCAGCACCAGCTGCTTGTTGACCAAATTGGGGCCACCGGAGCGCACGCCAACGCCGGCGCCCTCCCCGTTATAGCTGCCGCCATACTGCGACTGCTGCAGCTCGTAGTGATCCTCGGCGGATGAACCCACGCCATAGATGCTGGCCGCATACATCGACTGTTGCTGCTGGTGATAGTGCGAGGGCTGATAGTTGCTGCTGCTGTTGCTGTTGCTGCCGCTGCGTTGCTTGCCCTCCGCATAGCCATAGATGCTGCCATTGGCGTGCTGATAGTGCCCATCCCCGTTGCCAGCGGTGGCAGCTGCTGCTGCTGCTGCTGCTGCTGCGTCAGCGGAGGCGCCTCCATTACCGTTGCCGTTGATGTTGCTGTTGCTGTTGCCGTTGGCGTTGCCATTGCCATTGAGGAGCTTGGCTTTCTTGTTCGCTGGAATTGAACAAATTTATTTATGAGATTTAAGTCTTGTCTGCGTTAACTACTTATTGTGGGTTAGCAGTTATCCCAGCTCTTTGGTCACGCTAACTTGAGCTGCAACAACACACAAACACACGCACACACACACGCACACACACACGGCACACTCTCGAGACACAACTCATTGCGTATGCAGCCTGTGACGACGCCTTTCACTAAAACTGCAGAATGGCGTTAATGGATTTCGACTACATCTTAATCAAATGCAGAGCTCTAAAACGCAGTTGTTGCCAAACCATCTAGCTTAGGGTGGAGCGAGGCAGATGATTAATGGCCATAAGTGCTTTCAAAGTCGCAGCTTTCCCAGTCGCAAGTCTTGGTATAGAATTGCCAAATTCAGCTAAATCAGTTACAGTTTTATAAGGCTTCTTCCTAAGCAAGAAAGCCAATCATACTGATTCAAATATGGCATTCTACTTTATTTTTTACTATGAACCGAACCTAAAACCAAAACAGTTACACAAATATTTTTAAAAAGATAGGTTGGCTTAAGATAAATAACGTTTGAGGAAGACCCAGCGCCAAAAAGACCCAACCATTGCATTCTTATAAGTATACTTATAAGGTGTATGAAAACTGAGTGTAGAACTTTAATTAAGCGCACGGCTAAGGATTATAAAACTCGATATTACATTATTTCTATAAGTTTTTAAACAAACGATAAGTCCACGTTAGAGCCTAGGCCTGGGTTCATGGATGTGGAAAGCCCTTCGAATTCGAACGGATCCCTATATAAACTGGCATTAAAACAAATTACAGATCGATGGGTTACAAAAAGTTGTCGACCAAAAACCGAATCGCCTGTAAAGTCAACCTTTTTTGATGATTTTTTTGAATATCTCGGACAAATAATGTCAGATTTTTATTGAATATCTCGGGTAAATTGAAATGTTATACCTTTTTGAATTCGTAGGGATACCCAAAGGGATGACCAAAATCAACAAAATGGCAAGGGGTTACATCACGTTTTTTCTCAAATTCGGGTTCGGTTCGAAAATCAAAACTTTTTTGATGATTTTTATTGAATATCTCGGGTAAATACTGTCAGATTTTGAAATGTTATACCCTTTTGAATTCGTAGGGATCCCTACTATCAATCTGCATTCAAACATTTTAAAAATCGATGTGTTTAAAAGTGTGGTTGACCAAAAACCAATTCGTTTGTAAAGTCAACCTTTTTTGATGTTTTTTTTGATAATCTCGGCCAAATAATGTCCGATTTGGGAATTTAATACCATTTTGGACTCGTAAGGATCAGTACTATCGATTGGCATCAAAAAATAAAAATCTAAATTTTGACCAAAATCAACAAAATGGCAAGGGGTTACATCACGTTTTTTCTCAAATTCGGGGTTGGTCCGAAAATCAAAACTTTTTTTATGATTTTTATTGAATGTCTCGGGTAAGTACTTTCCGATTTTGAAATGTTATACCTTTTTGAATTCGTAGGGATCCCTACTACCAATCTGCATTCAAATATTTTATTTATTTTATTTTATTATGTTTTAAAAATCGATGGGTTAAAAAAGTGGTTGACCAAAAACCGATTCGTTTGTAAAGTCAACCTTTGTTGATGTTTTTTGGAATATCTCGGCCAAATACTGTCCGATTTGGGAATTTTATACCATTTTGTACTCGTAAGGATCAGTACTATCGATTGGCATCAAAAAATAAAAATCTAAATTTTGACCAAAATCAACAAAATGGCAAGGGGTTACATCACGTTTTTTCTCAAATTCGGGGTTGGTCCGAAAATCAAAACTTTTTTTATGATTTTTATTGAATGTCTCGGGTAAGTACTTTCCGATTTTGAAATGTTATACCTTTTTGAATTCGTAGGGATCCCTACTATTAATTTGAATTCAAACATTTTAAAAATCGATAGGTTAAAAGTTTTGGTTCACCAATAACCGATTCGTTTGTAAAGTCAACCTTTGTTGATGTTTTTTTGGAATATTTCGGCCAAATACTGTCCGATTTGGGAATTTTATGCCATTTTGGACTCGTAATGATCCGTGCTATCGATTGGCATCAAAAATAAAAATCTAAATTTTGACCCAAATCAACAAAATGGCAAGGGGTTACATCACGTTTTTTCTCAAATTCGGGGTCGGTTCGAAAATCAAAACATTTTTGATGATTTTTATTGACTATCTCGGGTAAATACTGTCCGCTTTTGAAATGTTATACCTTTTTTAATTCGTAGGGATCCCTACTACCAATCTGCATTCAAATATTTTATTTATTTTATTTTATTATGTTTTAAAAATCGATGGGTTAAAAAAGTGGTTGACCAAAAACCGATTCGTTTGTAAAGTCAACCTTTGTTGATGTTTTTTGGAATATCTCTGCCAAATACTGTCCGATTTGGGAATTTTATACCATTTTGTACTCGTAAGGATCAGTACTATCGATTGGCATCAAAAAATAAAAATCTAAATTTTGACCCAAATCAACAAAATGGCAAGGGGTTACATCACGTTTTTTCTCAAATTCGCGGTCGATTCGAAAATCAAACTTTTTTGATGAATTTTATTGAATATCTCGGGTAAATACTGTCAGATTTTGATATGTTATACCTTTTTGAATTCGTAGGGAACCCTACTATCAAAAAAAGTGGTTGACCAAAAACCGATTCGTTTGTAAAGTCAACCTTTTTTGATGTTTTTTTTTAATATTTCGGCCAAATACTGTCCGATTTGGGAATTCCATTTCCAAATACCATTTTGGACCCTTAGGATCAGTACTATCGATTGGCATCATACATTTTGACCAAAATCAACAAAATGGCAAGGGGTTACATCACGTTTTTTCTCAAATTCGGGGGTCGGTTCGAAAATCAAAACTTTTTTGATGACTTTTCTTTAATATCTCGATTAAATAACGACTGATTTTGGAATGTTATACCTCTTTGTATTGGTTAGGATCCCTAGTATCGATTGGTAAAGAGTGGAATTTAATATCGGGGGGTGACATCAAACTTATTAACAAAAAACCAACTGTGGAATGATGTCCATCTTTTTGATGATTTTTATACTCTGAACCCATTAAAAATTGGTAAAGGGGGTATAATGTATTTGTGCAATCGTATGTAACATCTCCGACCATATAAAGTATTTATATTCTTGATCAGCATCAATAGCCGAGTCATTCTAGCCATGTCTGTCAGTCTGTCTGTCCTAGAATAGGATATATATATATCAGATATCTTTCATTTTATAGCTATCGCCACGTCCCCGCTACCACCACATAGCTATAAATCAAATAAATAAATCAATTTGTATTGCCCAACCGAAGGAACTATGTTTTTTTTTATCCCCTAGTCGGGAACTCCCGACTAGAGCCTCTTACTTGTTTAATTTAGTTAAACTGCAGATTTGTGCTGTGGCAAAACATAACAATAGCAATTGAAGAACAAAGTCCGAAATTATACATGAATTTGCTAGGACTTAAAATAGTTTGTAAATTCTAGATAGAATATTCTTATTATATATATATATAATATAATATATAATTATATAATATATTCTAATTATGTCTTACTCAAAGATTAACAGTTTAAGATGTTAAATATTTCGGGTAAATGTAAAAAGTTTAAGAAAAAAAAAAAGAGCCAAGGAAACCCCAGAAAAATGACAGTTCGAATGATAAATGGCCAAAAAAGCAAGTGGTACACATGTTCCCAGTTAATTGGACATCAGGCGCTGCGTCTCCTTCTCTTTGTTGTCATGAGTCCTCGACATTGCAACTTTCACGGCTCCGTCAACGCAAGTTTGCCAACTCGTTTCTACGCTTCGACTTGGGGGCAGAGCTGGAAAGCTGCATTGCCGAGCGCGGCTTCCATTACGTCGATGTTAAATGGCATTGTGTATGGTCAGAGCACTCGCGACTGCATCCGATCGGGTCTAGCCAGTTTGGGCTGTTGATTTGGTGGCCAAACGAAATGTATAACAAAAACAAAGTCAACTGACAAACGATTTCAGCAATTGCCAACAGTTTTCAACATTTTATCAATTTCCAGAGCAGTTTAACTGGATGTGACGACGTCTGCATTTGGAAATGGATTGCAATTGGTTCGGTCAGGTTTGAGCCTGCCAACGGGTTCCATTTTCATGGTGAAATTGAAAATGTAGATCGTAAAGTGCAAGACAGTTGCCAAACTGGAAAAGGGATACGGTAATGGTGGAAAATGTATATAAAGGGTGAGAAAACAATGGGGAATGTGAGAATAATCAAAGGTTTTTTCCACTATTTTCATATTTTTTGAGAAAAAGTAAACAAAAGGAAAAAAACTTGGCAAATAGATTAAGAAATGTGTTGTGAATATTTTTCCTATATCGTAGGATTAAAATAGTTTAAGATCCTATTTAAGGTAAAAATTTTGTTTGTTTTTAATTATTTATATTAATTATTTTATAACACATATGCCAAAAGCACGCTTCACGAATGTGTAACTGTTATTAATAAAACAAAAATGAAAATAAAAACACAAATGTTTATACAAATCGAATTATGCATTATTTTTATGGCTACACGAACGGACCGCACTTACACCGAAATATATCGAAACGTTGAAAGCTCAGCGTAAAGTAATTTCGCCGCGTATTCTTATGGATCTTCATCGAGCCCGACATGTTCATACCGTATAAACTTCAACTTTGAGCCGTATTTTTATTGAATAATTGAGGGCGAGAACACAATGCACAATCACATGCTCAATGGTTTGCAAACGAAGATTTAAGGAAAAAATAAACAAATACGAATCTTAAGTCGAAACCCGTGAATATACAGCTTTGAGCTGGGCTGTGGACGTTGACGATGTTGACTGGGCGAGCGTCGCTGGCAGCCTGATGCGAGTTCAAGCGATCGCCAAAGTTATTCACCCAAAACGACAACAGCAACAGCCACAATAACAACAACAACTGCAACTGCAACTGCAACAACAACAACAACAACAACAACGAGTCCGCGAGTCGTGTCGACTCCGAGCTGTTGTGGCATCGTGAAGTCTTGTCAAATGCCTGTGCGAAAAACACGTTCACTTTCATTGGGTAAAAGTTTTGCAGCGCAGGCAGCGCGGGTGGATTGCCTGCCACAACCCACATGCAGCCCAGGCCATAATTGGCGGCATTGTGGTGCATGCACCAGAGGGAAATGGAGGGGAGGGGAGCGTGACAGTGGCAGTGGCAGCAGTAGCCAGAGGTGCCCGTCAATTTGCTGAACATATGCACTTCCGCATTGGCCAATGACAGCGCCAAAGGATCCAGCGCTTCTGATCTGCAACCTGTCGGGTGGCAGCAAGCAGCAACTGGCAAGTGGCAAGTGGCATACAGTGACTACTGTATTGGGTTTCACTCAATTTGATGCCCATTTGAAGCTGGTCGCTTGGATGCATTTGCAAACACAGTCAATGACAAACGAAGTCTGTTCCTCTGCTCCCCTTTAACTACCCACCCATCGCATCTCAGCAGCCAACCCACCTATAATATTTACCCACGTTGCTTTAAACTTCCACTTCTTTGTTTGGCCACATTGTTTTTTCAGCTTTTCCTGCTACAGTTTTTTGCCCAATGTTAACGTGTGAATTTTGCTCGAATGTCTATTTCATTTTGTATGCATACAACTAGTTCTCTGGCAAAGAAATGCCTAGTGCGAGTGCATAGACCATTTACGAATGCATATTGCGAGTCAATGCATGTCAAATAGCTGGCATTCATTGTCTTCGGCCAGGTTAATACACTCGCTAAACTCTCTAAACTGTCAGTTTGCTGACACTTCATTTTCTATACGGCCATAGATTTATGAGATATACAGCAAACCTTTCGATATGTGATTTAATTTATTTTTAAATGATTTTATTTTTTTTTAGCTAACTGCTTAGCTGCTGACTGCAATAATACACTGTTAATAATATTCGCTCCTCTATTACCTTAATCTAAGCACATTTGTTAGCTGCTACAACTAATTGACCATAAATATAACATAGCCTGCCTTTCATTTAATATACTTAGTATGTTTTTATATGCTTGATATGAGTTAGAATATTGCCCATTGCCTTCCATATATTAAGTGAGATTCTTAACAATCTTCGATACTAACATAACGCAACAGCTGCAAGCTGTTTCCGCTTAAACTACTTGGGAATTGTAAGATTGATCTGTTGTTAATTTCAATTGCTGTAGCTACTGTTGCATGTTTGTTTGTTGCTGTTGTCCATTTAAACGCTCCTCTGGTCAATTGCAGCCAATTTGCCAAGTGGCTAACAAAATGTTGACCAAAGTTGTTTATTTGGCGTCTGGTTGTTGGGCAATTCCAGTTTTAGCCAACTTTGTGCTGCTAATTGATCAATCAATGCGACTGGCAGCGCTTTTTGCTCGCCCCCCGCTTAGGCAATAATGTCAAAGACCCCGTCAATGGTGCGTGAGCGGGTTCAAGAGTTGTTGTTTAAGGCGTGCAATAGGGCAACGCTCGGTTTTACTGATCAGACGAAAAAGTGCAGAAACTATAGAACAAATTGTGTGAACTGTGTGTGAGTAAGAAGTATGGGCAATGGCAACTGTTGAATGGACTTGCGTTGAACTACTTGTAATGCAACTTGGTGCGCTTCTTCTTGCCCAGCTTATTGATGCACTTCATTTTGGAGTGGCATCTGCGATTCGTTGTGGATGCGGAAGCGGCCGCTGAGCTGGTGCAGGGCACATCACCATTGGCCACGTTGCGCATGCCCATTGTGAGAACGTCGGGATTGGGCCAGAGCGGTTCCTCTGGGTCCGCGATCTTGACGTCCAGCAAGTGGCGATCGAGCAGCTCCAGCTGATGATCTGTGGCAAATTTAGGGTCCAGCGAGCTCATAAAGAGCGTCGCATTGCCAACGCTGTAAATGACATAGGTATCCTGAACATTCAGATTCTCTGGCAGCTTATCTGTCAGATCATCCAGGCTGGGCGCCGTCGGCTCCTCGGTGAGCAGCGTTCTGCTCAACTGTGTCATCGCCGGCGTCTGTTTCGGTGACATGTGAACGGTCGTTGTTTCATCGGAGCTGCTGCTTAGCGGCCTGCTATCCAGCAGATCCGACCAGCCCAGGCTCGAACCATCGGTGCTCATGGCTCACAACTCCCGCCGTTAATGGGTATGTTGTTGTTTTGTTGAGTTTTTTGTGTTTGTGTTTTATTGACGAATTTCGTAATTTGTGATTTGTACGTTTTTGTTTACCAAAATTATGTTGTGTGGCCGAAATTTAGATTCGAAATGTCTGACCTGGCATAATGCCGGAGCACACTTGACTAAGTATGAAGTGAGTTCTTGATCTAAGAACTTTCATGGGCTTTTTTAAAAAGACTCGGTGGGGAGTTAAAACCGTGCCTCTAATACTTCAGTCCATTATCCCATATGATTCATAACATTCACTCAAAGTGCAGCTATCATTTAGAGACGAGCTGGCCAACATACCTGATATGGTCGACATGGTGCGATTGTGATTGCCACGCACCAGTTCCGAGGGACGCAGGCTGGGCTCCTCCACAACCTCTAGGCCTGAGTCCGAATCCACGGCGTCATGTCCGGCTGCAGAGCCAACAGTTGTTGTGGCTGTCGCTTGTGTTGTTGTCGCTGTTGCGGGTGGCGGTGCGTTGCCAAAGTGATTCTTCTTATAGATGTTGTTACTGTTGTTTGAGTTGTTGTTGTTGCTGTTGCTGTTGCTGCTGCTGTTGCTGTTGTTGCTGGAGTGTTCGCCATTCAAGTTGTTGCGCTGCACGGGCGCACGCAGTGGCGGCGGCAGGGGTGGCGGCGGAGGTCCATTAACTAAAGGGTGAGAGAGACGGAACAGAGGGCGAGTGTTAGTAGAACTAGTTTACCGAGAATAAGGTATTCTTACAGACATATATGACAATAGTGATTATTATTACCCGGCTTTGCACGACCCACAATTTCTATGAATTTCCTTTGCTCCATACCACGTATGGGAAATGCATTCTTGAATAACTTCGATGCTTAAAGACCGTTTTTTTATACCCTTGCAGAGGGTATTATAATTTTGTCGTGAAATGTGTAACGCATAGAAGGAGACATCTCCGACCCCATAAAGTATATATATTCTTGATCAGTATCAACAGCCGAGTTGATATAGCCATGTCCGTCTGTCCGTCTGTCTGTTTCTATGCGAACTAGTCTCTCAGTTTTAAAGCTATCTTTATGAAACTTTGCAGAAGTCCCTCTTTCTGTTGCACGCAGCTCATATGTCAAAACCAGCTGGATCGGACCACTATATCATATAGCTGCCATAGGAACGATCGGTCGAAAAGTAGGTTCTTGTATGAAAAACATTTTTGTTTATAAAGTTATCTTTACTAACCTTGGTATTTATTAGTTTTACTACGTTCCCCATATATATGCAAAATCCTATTAAGATCGGACAACTATATCATATAGCTGCCATAGGAACGATCGGTCGAAAATTAAGTTTTTGTATGGAAAATTTTTATGTTATTCAAGATATCTTGACCAAACTCGGTACTTATTAGTTTTACTAAGCTCCCCATATATATGCAAAATTCTATTCAGATCGGGCAACTATATCATATAGCTGCCATAAGAACAATCGGTCGAAAATTAAGTTTTTGTATGGAAAATTTTTATGTTTTTCAAGATATCTTGACCAAACTCGGTACTTATTAGTTTTACTACGCTCCCCATATATATGCAAAATCCTATTAAGATCGGACAACTATATCATATAGCTGCCTCCACTTATGCAAAATCTTATTCACATCGGGCTACTATATCATATAGCTGCCATAGGAACGATCGGTCGAAAATTAAGTTGTTGTACGGAAACCTGTTTTGTTTTTCATGGTATCTTAACCATACTCGGCATTAACTATTTTCCCTGTGCTTCTTAGAAATGGGCAAAGCACTATAAGCATTTTGAAAAGGTTGGGTCTGCAAGGGTATTAAATCTTCGGTGTGCCGAAGATAGCACTTCTTTCTCGTTTTTTTTAATTATCAGTGAATGAACATGGCATGGAAAAGTATTCATGAACTTAAAGTACAATGCTCTACCTTTAAAAATAAGTTTCTTCCAATTTTTGGGAGAATTGGTTGAGGTATCCAATAAGTGAAACATTTTAGATCGATGTATACTTAATGAGAATGTAGATACCCCCTTCAATGTATCTCGCTTTAAAAACATGTCTCAAAATCAATATTTATCGATATTATGAAAGTGGGAGCAAATGCTGCGTGATATGCAAGACATATGTATGTATGTGTGCACTAAATTGAGTGGGAGATGCTGCCTTCTGCCTGTTATATACATTTGCACAGAACCATTTCACCCTTTTTACTCATTTGTAATGGGTATGCAAATAGGAGAAAATATAGCAATGATGCTTATACATATGCTAAGACTTACCCACGGCTAGATTCTGCATGGGTGGCGCCGAGGAGACGCGTTTCAAATTCCTGTTCATGTTGTTGGAGCCGTTTTGATTGATGCTGTTGCTGCTGTCGCTGTTGCTATTGCTGTTGATGTGGACATTACCATTGCTGCTGCTGTTGTTGTTGTTGTTGTTGTGCATGGACAGGTTGGGATTGCTGCTAAGCATGCCAGCATCCGCCAAGTTGTTGCGTATCATGGAGTTCTTGTGCGACTGCTTGGTGCGCTCGGCAACATCCTCGGGCGGGCAGACGCTCTCGTAGGTGTCGCTCTTGATGCCGCCATTCAGGAGCTGATTCTTCAGATTTAGATTTATGTTCTTGCCGCTATAGTTATCCTTGATGCTTGAATCGTATTTGCTGCTGTGCAGGCCAATCATTGAATGCGATTTATTGCGATTCAGTAGGCTTATGTTGTTGTTGTTGTTGCTGCTGCTGTTGTTATTGTTATTGTTGCTGCCGTTGTTGCTGCTACTGTTGTTATAGTTGTTGCGCTTGTTGTTCAAATGCTATAACAGGAGAAGACAGAGAGAAAGAAAAAGGAGGAGCTTAAATTTATGGCACGAATCACCATGTTTGCCGCGCTACTCACATGGTTGCTGTACTGCAGCACCACATCTGTGCTGCGCGTGGAGCTGGCGCTGGCGGATCGGGAATGTGAGCCACTGTCGCGGGAGCGTGATCTGCCCACACTATATTTGTGCTGCAACTGTTGCTGCTGCTGCTGCTGTTGCTGCTGCTGCTGCTGCTGTTGCTGCTGCTGCTGTTGCTGTTGCAGCAATTGCTGCTGTTGCTGCTGTTGCTGTTGTTGCTGATGCTGATGTTGATGCTGATGTTGCTTGCGTGACTCCTCGCGTACCAAATATATATCCTCGTAGTCATGATCACCGTTCTGATTGCCACTGCTGCTGATGTTGCTGCTGCTGCTCTTATGTTGCTTGTAGCTGCTGCTGCTGTTGTTGTTGTTGTTGTTATTATTGTTGTTGCCGCTGCTGATGCCGCTGCTGTTATTGTTGGTGTTGTTGTTCTTAATGTTGCTGCTGCTGCTGATATTGCTGCTGCTTCCATGCCGATTGAAGCTCTGACTGCGCAGCTGGTGCGGATGCTGGTGATGATTGTGACTGTGATTATTACTGTGATGATGACTGCTGCTCTTTGGCGAGTTGAAGCTGGACGAGATGGAAACGGACTCATCGGAGCCGCTGCCTGCGCCGCTCGAGCTGGAATGGACATCCGCCTGAATGGTCATGATGGCATTGCTGGCCTTCGATTGTATCGAGTGCAATGGATGCGGCATCTGGTGCTGCTTCACGCTGCTGCAGTCCGAGTCGACGAACAAATCGCGCACCCGATTGTAGATGATCTCCTGGGGATCGTGCAGAAAGAACGACTCGCCCGATATGCTCCCGTTCGGCGAGGGCGTGGCATACATGCCGCCATTTCGCATCGGATTCACATAGAGGCCATCGTTGGGCAGCAGCGCACCGCCGCCGCTTGTGCTGCCCGTCGCACCGCCACCGCCACCACCACCACCACCACCCGCGGCGCCATAGAGCTTCTCCGAGGAGCTGCGCGACTGTTGCGAGTACAAAGCGTCGCTGTTCTTGCGAGTAATGCTAACGCCCAAGCCCAAGCCCATGCCCAGGCCAACGCCAGCTGCGGCAGCGGCTGCCGTCACAGCTGGCGGATGCAAATAAAATGGCTCCACATCGGAGCTGAGCGTGGATGAGGACTTTGATTTGATCGTGTTGCTGCGGCTCGTCTGCTTGCTGGAATTTGTATTCGAGTTGCAGCTGCTGCTCATGTGTTGCTGCTGTTGCTGGTGCTGCTGCTGCAGCTGCTGTTGATGTTGATGTTGGTGCTGCGACTTGTGACGCTGTGTGTTGTTGTTCTTGTTGTTGTAGTCCACGGTGGTGCCATGCTGCACCAGCACATTGAGGCACTGTAAGGCAAGAAACAGCCATTGGTTAAAACGTGTTGAACGCATTGTTGCCATGTGGCGGCAGTCGGTCTCGATACTCACCTCCACCTGTTGATTCTCGGCCGCATCGTTAATCGGCGATTTGCCATATTTGTCCAGCGACAATTTGGCGCCGTGGTTGAGCAGCCAGCGTACCACAGACAGATGGCCACGCGAGGCGGCAAAATGCAGTGGAGTGGCACCGTCTCCATCACGTAAATTGGGATCCACGCCCTGATCCTGCACCTGTGAGCGCAATCAAGCAAATGTAATTAACAAACGAAATCATAAATCAATGATTAAAGCCTATTAGGCTTAGTTGAATTTATGAAAATCGCATAGAAAGGCGATATTCAAGAGAGAACAAAACAGGTTGAGTGAGAGGGAGATATGAGTGACGGAAGAGAAAGAGATAAATGAACAGAGGAAAGACAGAGAGAGAGTGAGAGATATATAAAGATATATGGCGATAGAAACAGAGGAAGAAAGAGAAAGGTCGCAAGAAAGATGCAGAGGGAGGGAACGAGATGGTAAGAGAAAGAGCGAGAGACGCATAAGGGAAGCTTGATAGTAACAAAGAGGGGGATAGTGAGAGAGACGAGCAATTAAAGAATGATGGAGATGGAAAGAGCGAAAGAGATAGAAAGAATCTCTTTATTCTATTACTAGCACATTCACTGAGGTCGACATATACATATATAGACCATAAAGAAGCGTAAATGTCTCCTGCCTGTTACAGAACTTAAGTGGACACAGCTATCAAATAAATGGTAAAGATATATATGTATATATACATTTACTGATTTGTAGGGGGAGGAGGGGGGAGTGGTTAGCTTGTTTCTCTCGCACTCAGTGGCAAAACGAAGCTGTTGGCAATTTAATGGATTGTCACCCGCTCCACAAGGATCTTTTGAACTGTCAATATTGTGACGTGTCGTCGTGTGGCTTGACAAGACTTGAGTCGCACGGAGTGCTTAGTGGGCACTTCTCAGGCACACACACACACACACACACACACATACACACACACACACACACACACACACATACAGACACACGCATGTGGAAAGTGGTTTGCTTGATGTGTGTGCGTCTCCCGCTTTAGCTGCTGCATTGGCAATGCAATGCAAAACTATTTAGTTCAATTTAGAAAGGTGATTTTCAACTGGCACCCAAAGTCGGCCCGCCAAGCTGATGTCCAGTTTACGTTGAGAGATCTTCAAAGAGACAGAAAGAGACAGCCGGCGCCCGAAGAGCGGCAACGATTCCCAGCGGATACGAAGTAAAAGAACATTGTTAGCAATACGATTTGCTCCAGCTCTGACATGGACTTCGACTTTGGAGTCTGGAATCGGATACTGGTTACCGCTTGATAAATTGCATAGGCCATGCGACAAACGAGTCAAAGACCGGGAACCGTTAGCTGTGCGATCTGGAACCAGGACAAGAACATGCAGAAGGCCATGCGCCTTGCGGTTGAAACGAGTTCAGGTTTCTTTTTGTTTTGCTGTTAGCCTCATTTTGGCACTTAGCGTTGGTATTTTTGGCATTTGGCAACGAGTGCAGCAAGGCAAGCACTTAAATGTGTGGGTACTCACCATCCATTTGAGGCAATCCAAGCAGCCCATTTGTGAAGCGGCATGGATCGGTGCCATGCCGTCGCGTGCGCGCACATAGAGCGAGCCGCCGGCTTCAAGCACCAGAAACTTGAGCACTTCCAAATGCCCCTCCTGGGCGGCCAGGTAAACGGGCGTGACATCATTGTCCATTTGCGTATTGGCGCTGCAAGATAGAATACGAATACATACATATGTACATGAAAGAAATCTAGTCAGTTATTTGTATGTTCAGTTTTAGTTTTAATTAGCTAAGGCCACAATCGCTTGCAGTTCTCTAATGAGCAAAAACCCAACACCGTCCGCACCGTGCCCCGTGCCCCATGCCCCATGCCCCATGCCCCCCGTTTGGCATTCACTTGCAACAAAGTTGTGAAAACGATTCGGTAACACAAAAACTACTAATGGCTGCCATATAGAGTTTGCGATAAAAAGATATATAGATACAAATTAAAGTATCATCAATGCCAACATGAAAAGAAAACAGAAAACAAGTTGACAGATTGCGTTAGGCCCCCTCTCACCCTCTCTCCCCCTACCAGCTGGTTGCCAGCTAGTTTTTGTCTTTTGCTATGCACAAATTTAAAAGGTGAACGATGGACAGCTGATATATATGTCTAGTATCTGCCATATCCACGCGTTATAGCTGATGTTTACCACACACATCGAAAAAGTTATTTCGTTTTTCGTATGCCTAAAACAGGGAAAAATTGACATAATTTTCATACGGCTTATGTGTAGAAGGTGTTCCAGACTATGATCAAAGAAAGTAAGTTTAAGCCCAAAGAAATGTGTTCACGTTTCGAACCGGCGTGTTGGTTCAACTAATCCTAATGTTCAGCTTTTGAGACTGGCTCTTGAAAGTTGTTTTATTTGAAGCAAACCATTAAAAAAATGGTTTTGCTTGATTCGTTTTATGATCGAAAATAAATTGGGGTTTCGTTCAAAATTGGTTTACAGCCTTGTTTAAAAGCTCATATTTGTTGGAAAAGAGTTAAAGCTTCAAAAAACATTTCATGGCTAACAGATTCATAATTAATAAAGAATATAGAAAAGTCAGCAGGCTTAAACTATATGATCTTAAACCATTTCATTTTCCTTTTGATTTGCAAAGACATCGATTCTTTTTATGCAGTTAACATAATATATTGAACATAGTAGAAAACAGATTAAATACAACTGACATGCGATCATAAAGGAATAATCATATTATGAATGATTTCTTAATCTTATATTTCATGACTCCACTTTAGATTCTTTTTCGATTTGTTATAGTATAATTTTATTTCGATTGGTTGCCAGCGCTGCTGCTGTCTCACCTCACGACGCTGCGTCGATTGTTTTGCTCCTTGCGACCCTGGCCAGCGCCTGCGACCAACATGGACGTGGCCTCATCATCGTTGGAGTCGCCGTTGCCGGCGGAGACTTTTCTTTGATGCACCTCCATTATGCGTTCGCTGAGATTGCTCAGATTTTCGCTGGGATTGATATCCTCCTGGCTATTATTGTGCTTGCTGTGCTTTTGGTTGGAACTGTGAACGCCGGCTGTGTCTTCGCCGTGCTCTGCATCAGGATCGTGGCAGTTGCTGTGGCGGCGACTGCTGCTGCTGCTGTGGCTGCTGCTGCTGCTGCTGTTGCTTCTCTTATTGTTGTGGTTGCTGCTACTGCTGCTGCTGAGGATGGCAGTGGTCACGCAGTTCACCTCTGTGGAGATGATGGTGTGTATGTCATTGTTGGACTTGCTCTTCTGCTTGCTGCGACGGTACGAGGTCAGACTTGTGGTCATGCGGCCGAGCAGGCCCTTCTTAACGTTGATGGTCGAGAAGTAGCTACAGAGTTGGATTTTTCTTTTGGTTTTTTCTTGCAGGGTTTGCAGCAGGTTGTGCCAGAGTTAAGTGTGTGTGTGTGGGTGTGTGTGTGTGTGGGTGAACAAGGACAGCGTTACGCGAGTGTTGTTTAAGTTTTACTTGTGCATGGAGAAGACGTTACGACACGAGACGCGAGTAAACAATTCGGGAACTGCAGTAAACCACAATGGGCGGTACTTAAAGAGGGGGGCGTGGTTGTGTTGTTGTGCAATTTTTGTGCTATTAAAAATACTGTTAAAATGCCTTTGCTTACCTACGCGCAGTTATTGTTACCTATGTGACTTTCGTTTTTATGTCGCGTATGCCATAATACAGTTCATGTAAACAGAATCAACTGGTTTTTCGGTTGAGTTTTCCCCAATACCGTTACATACACAGATACACACACACACAACACACACGGCACACGCAGAGATAAAGAAAATCAATATATATTGAAACGGTTAAAAGAAAAATCACTTTGATATTCGATTCGATTGTTTTTCGTTGAGTTTTTTTTTTCCAAGATTTGAGCTCTTAACTGTTTTCTGCTTCCGTTTATTTGCATTTCAAGTTTGTGGCACGGTTAACAACAACACGCACAGCTCTCGCGGTCACATGCATAAATCTAAATCAATCGTTAGTTGAGTTAGTTGTGTCGACCCCCGCCCCGCAGCCACTCGAAACCGAAAGTTAACACGGTCGAAAAGTCAAGTCGTAGAGTTGAAAATTTTGGATGGCACCGGCCGCATTGCGTCTGCCACGGCAGCTGCAACTGACTCTCAATGTGGCCGCCACACGATTGAGCCATCGGCTGCCTGCCCCAGCAAACTTCTAGTTTCTTTTGTTTCGCTTCTGCCACCTCAGCTCTGCTTTTTCGGGGTGAAATTAACGCAAAATACTACAAAAAACAAGCAAAAAAAAAAAAATGGCAATGCAGACCAGATCATATACTAAAGACTCAGCCATAGACTTTTCTCTCTGTGTTACGCCCGGGCGGAGCGGAGTCTTCGCCTCGTCTCTGGCCTGTGATAGCAGCCGCGGGCTATGATGCGCAATTGCTACCATTTGTCTACGTTATTAGCTACAGCACCGTGTGACAAAACTGAATAAAATCAAAGCTAACTTCAATCGAAAAACTGACTTAATTGAAAAAAAATATATATATATATATTATATGCACCATTTCGAACATTATCTATCACACTTTTAAGTACTAATATTAAATCTTGAGTATGTTAAGCTTTTTATAGTACTGTTTGGCTAAGATGCTTAATAAACGTGTCAATAAGTTATTTAAAAATGAAAATACTAATAAGATGTGCATTTTTTTTTTCGTCGTTTGTGCCAAATTTAATAAAAATTCCCAAATATTTACTCCAAAAACTTGTTAAAACTTTATGCTAACGTACATTTTCCCTGACTATTCTATATAAATGTCAGAAATAAATAAAAACAATGTTTGATGCCATAATTTCGGTCCAAAGCTTAGCCAGTTCATGATTATTTAAAGATCGAGTTGGGTTAAAATATATAAGAGTAAAGCAAGCTAAATTTGCAAAAAGAATGCGAAATCTACTCCATAAATTTGTACGCTCCTTATTCAAGTTGAAAGTTGTGTAGAAATAAATTTAAGTTTGAATGGAAAATAGGTGAATAAGGAAGGAAGGAAGGCCCAGTCTTAGAGGCAATGCAAGAATGAGGAACCGGGTTCGAGTCCCGGAATATAGTACTCTTTTAGCCAAATTCTGCTCTTTGAAAGCTATGCTTGTTGGTCTGATATATCCCGCACACGAAATAGTAATGAAATTTCTATAAATGCTGAATGGCTGAGAGTTTCGCTCAGTCTAGTCCCACTGTGCTTTCCCTAGTTTATGCTGGCGGCGCTGGCGTAGGCAACCGACTGAGCTGCTCAGCGGCGGCTACTTCATGGATATTGCACACCAGACGGCCCAGCTTCAGATGGAGTCTTCGCTCCGCTCGAGTCTTAAGATTGGAGCAGGCGGCGCTGTTGCCGTTGCCGTTGCTGTTGCTTTCTTCGCCAGCGACTTAGCGACTTGGCGACTTGTTGTTACACATTTTCCAGCTTTTCGCTGCAGAAATGAATTGTAAACCAATTAAAGTTGATTTTTCATCTTCACGTTGTGCGTTGTTGTTGTTGTTGTAGGCTTTTTTCTTCTTCTTCTTCTTCGTCTTCTTCTACTACTTATTTCTCGCTAGACTCGTATATATAAAGTTTATAGCACAGACCCCCGCTCAGCTCGAGTGTCCATTTGCCAGTCGCGTGTTTTTTATGCGCCTCGACAGCTTCTTCTTCTTCTCCTTCTGCTTTGGCTTTGTAGGTGAAAATACAGTAAATAACGAGTACATCTAAAGTTATCCCAATTTTTTGTGCTCATTTTGTAATTGCAATTTAATAATTACACTTATTTTTTTTTGTGCTATTCGCATGTAATTTATGTTTGTTTTTTTTTTCTTTCTTTAATATTTTTAATCACAGTTCGCACAACTGGAAATAAATTGAAACGCAAGTCTCAAAAGGCCGATAATTATGGAGAGCTGCCTTGTTAAAAGCACGGTTGACAGTTAGCCGAGAATGCCATGAGATCTCGAGAGATCTAGTGAGATCTTTAGCGCTTTTAATTGAACATTTGCGTGTCGCAGTCAAAGTCATAGTCGCAGTCGCAGTCGCAGTGGGCAGAATGAAAGCAACTCTCGACACACATACGCCAACGGGCCGATGAAGAGAACTAAACATAGTTGGAAGCAAGATTTTCAAAAATCGATTAGTCGCCAATTCCAGGCAAATGATGAACTCACAACTCTAAGAATGTTTTCATTTCTCTGCGAATGTTTTCATTTGCTCACCTTTCGGTTCTTTCATCAACAACCTCATAAATACTTCTTGCATATTTTACGATATATTCTATACACTAACTAATAACTTAAACTGTGTTTCATCTATATGCATGACGTTTGCTTGTGCGTTTTTATTGCCACCTTTCTTCTTCTATACATGTTCAGGTTTAAGATCTGACTCTATTTAAACCTCTTAAGAGATCTTTATATTTTGTTTATTAATTAAATCTTTTTGTCATCTATTTATTTACATATTAATTTGTTATATCTTTAACTGACTTTTTTCTATACGTGTTCAGGTTTAAGGTCTGTCTCTACATAAATCCTCAAGACATATATTTATTTTTTTAACCATTTAACCTCTTTGTTATCCTTTAGCTTTAGATTTTTGTTATATCTTTAACTGACTTTCTTCTGTACATCTTCATGTCTGTCTCTTTTCAACCCTCTCAAGAGATCTATATATAATTTGTATCAATTAAATCTATTTGTCATCTATTTATTAGCATTTTAATTTGTTATATCTTTCACTGACCTTTTTCTATACATTTATAATGTCTGTCTCCATATAAATCCCTATGAGATCTATATATGTATATATTTTCGATCTATTAAATCTCTTTGCTATTTATCAATTAGTATTATAATTTGTTATATCCTTTACTGAGCTTTTTCTATAGTGCAAATATAATACTTTTTTCAGTTTGCCTCTCAATTCAAGTATTTTATTATATTGATATGAACATAAATCTATCTAAACTAGAACTTCTCCCTTTTTTTTGTCTATCTCTCATTTTGAAAATGATAACATGTTAAGCTCTACTTTAATATTGATTCTCAGTTCAAATTATATGTTAAATGAATCTGTTTTATTGGGAGCAATAAAAAAGCATCTTTATAAATACTATTTAACAAGACTTTTGTCCTCTGCCGTGCCTCTTCCCCCACCAAGACAGAAGCAGCCCACAAAACTGTTTTTCGCCTGTTTCCCTTTTAAAATATTTAATTTATTGTTATTTATTTTCTTCGTAAGCGTAGAACCTTTTAATTTGGAAATATTTGCATACTTTTTTGTTTAATTGAAGCTTCATATATTCTATAATATTTACGTCTCTTCCGTCTACCAATCTTATAAAAATGAATTGAACTAAAGTATTCTTTATTTCTTCTTTTTATAATAGATTCTAAAGGATTTCTCGAAACTTTTGACATTGAACTACTGGAAAGTTTCCTATACCTCTTATTCTTCAAATTTATAAACAATCCTTGATCATGATATCTTATGTTTTTTTCTTTATAAATATTAAAATAAATAATGAATTATTTGTTGATTTGTATATTCTATTTGAAAACTCCAGGTTTTAGTTAAGTAAGTATACGAAACTTGTTAGTTATTTCCTGTTTTTTTCGCGCGTTCGTTCGTTTAATCCATGCACAATTTTGCCACTTGATATTTTGTCACATTTTAATTTTTATTTATTTTTGTTGTTATTCATTTTTGTGGAGCTGCCCTTCATTTGCACAAACACACACACACACACAAACTCTCATTGTTTTGAAGCACAAAAACCAAAAACAAAAAAAAAATATGGGTTAAAATTAAATATTAAAGGGCAAACAAAGCAACAATTGTTGTGTGGATCCAACTGATGCTTCGGCTCTGTTGGCCTTTTGGGGGGCAGCTCAGCTCAGCTCAGTGCTTGGCCAATTGATTATTGTAACTGACGCTGGGGCTACCTTTTCATGGTTGCGGCTTATGGATGCGGCAACCTGAGCACACACAGGTTGTTGCTACTGTTTCTTGTACGTTGTAGTTGTTGCTGTTGTTGTTGGTGTTGTTGGTGTTGATGTTGCTTTTGTGGCTTGCAGTTCTTTGGTACACTGAAACTGTTAATTAATTCGCGTTCCGATTCGTTAACTGCATTCGAAACACTTTGAAGCGCGAAATTTTGTTTGCTGTTGATGTTTGCTGACCAGCGCGGCGCGGCGCAAACTTTCAACGGCATCGAGTGGGCGGGTGGCATGAGGGGCGTGGCCGCACGGCAATTACTGCACTGAGCATTAAACTGCAAATCGACTTAGCTAAAGCCACAAACAACCACAACCACAAACAAATTCAAAATTTAAATTCGTCTATGGTCGCATGTTGCTGCCATCGTTGTTGTTGCTGTTGTTTCTGTTGTTGTTGTTGCTGTTGTTGCTGCTGCTGGTAACGGTTGTGCGATCGGTCAGCGCTTGGCAAACGGTAACAACATTGCCAGTGGAAAGCATAAACGTCCACAGACGACGACGACCACCACGAACACTGCAGCTGATGCCAGACGAAAGCACCGTTCGCTTCGAGTAACCAAACGCGAATAGAAGACTCTGCGGCCAGCGGCCAGCCAGCAGCAACCTAGCGACAACATCAGCAGCAGCAGCAGCAACATCAGCAGCAGCAGCAGCAGCAGCAACGGCAACGGCCGCCAAGAAGCTTAGAAACCCGCTCTGCCACAAGCGTTTTCTTGGCCACAGCCACAGCCAAAGCTAGAGCCAGAGCCAGAGCCGGGGCGATCATCAAATGTTTTGTATATGATATTATCCAATGGTTTCTTCTAATGCGAATCGCCTCAGCGTGGGTTGCCAGACAACAAGCCCAGATGGAGTTCGACGTAAAAACAAGCGAAAACAAATGAGAGATCTTTCTCGAAGTGATATACATATTCCCGATTTATTCAATTTATTAATTGAATATTCGTTTTTTTAGCCCATCATAATTATAAGATATTAAATTTCACGAATTGTCATTTCGCCAATTAATCTTAATTTTTATATGATGCGGGTTTACAGGAGTATATATTCCACTCTTTAGTCTGTAACTTCATTTACTCCAGGTCGAAAGAGCATAAGAAACATTGAAAATGCTAAATAATATCAGCTTAAGGTAGCATTCAAAAAAGTTAAAACATTTTAAATTAAGGTGCCCAACAGAAATATTATATATATAATTTAATTAAAAAGTAAAATTTTTAGCTTTCTATTTATCTAAAATCTATGGTAATATAAATAACACAAAAACAATGTATAAAATATTTTAAAGTTCTGTATAAAATAAGCCCTAGATATGGCAAGAAATCTATCATTGATTGATATGAGATATTTCAAGATATTTCACATGAAATCAATAAAAAGTGTTCCACTGCATTTCAGCGCGTGGATTCATATAAGAACTTAGCAGTTAGCTCTTTTGTTATATAGAATCTTTTAAGCCAAATATGACTGCAAGCCGGGCTTTAAATGTACCTATTCGAACCCGAATTTCTAATTTCTTATTTACTAGGAATCGAATCTTCAAACAAAACTTTTGAGGGAGAACCAGCACCACCGCATCTAATCAGATGACAATTTTGGGTAGAACCCACAACTTCTCCATGCATTTACGAGTGGCAATATTTGCAGTCGTACAGGCAATTTAAATAGGAAGTTAAAATATTTAAAGTAAAAAATATAATATATATGTATATATATATATAAACCAAATATATAAAAACAGTAAACCAAATCAGCAACAAAATGAGCAACATTTTATAATTTATCTGAATTCCCCTGCGCTACGCTCCCTTTCTCTAACTTCATTTACATCCAATTGAAAATACTTTGCATTGCCAAAGTCAATAATTCTATAAAATGATTAATAAATTCTTGAGCAGCCCTCGTAGTCAAAATGATAGTCATAGCTATTGTTGTTTTTGTTGTTGTTGTTGTTGTTGTTGTTGTTGTTGTTGTTGTTGTTGTTGTTATATTTGCTGTTCTCAGCTCTGTCTGCTATCATGTGTGCCGCTGTGTCAGTTGTCATGCCAATTGAACTGGCGTGTTTAATAAATATGAATTCTGGAAGAGAATCCAAGCAGCCCGAAACCGACCAGACGACCGGAGCTCAACAGAGCTGATCAGGCCAAACCAGACCAGAAGATGAGGCCAAGCAGTTGGACTCCTTGTGCTTGTTGCTCCACATGCAATTGGCAACTAGTTGCAACGGTGCTTTGTGCTTCGCTCTCTCTCTCTCTCTCTCTCTGTCTCTCTCGCTCCTGCTGGCATCCAGTTGGATGGCAAAGAATTAAAATAGCACGCCTGGATGCTCGGTTGAATATCTGGTTAGCCGGACAAACTAGCTAGCTGGCCGGCTCGCCTTGGCCAGTGGACCGCTTGTGGCTGGTTTTAATGAATCAACGTTTAGAACGCGTGCTTCACGGCGGTATTTAGGTGAGCACTGACCAAAGTTGAGCACCAGAAGCGGCAGCAGCAGCAGCAGGTGGGCAGCAGCTGGAAAGCGATCTTGATCGGCCATGCATCCAGCAGCGATTGCATGTGTTCCATTTGCGTCCAATTGCGTCTTGTACTCGCATTGTATGCAGCTCTAATTATGAGCTCTTCAGTTTAAATCACCGCATTTAATTGCCTTGGCCGATGTCTTGACTATATGCGTATTCTACAATCGATCGAGTCGAGCAGTCGCCGCGCTCATCAAACGCCTCGGATAGCTGCTTGGCCAGGCACATCGCCAAGATTGGCGTGGATAGTGCTTTAGATGGGGAGAGATTTAGCTGGCTAATTGAGAAATGTGACATTTTGTTGACAGCCACAAAATAAACTAGTCAAACGATCCGACGCAGTCTAGCCGGCAGCTGCAGCGATCATTTTCGCAGCGCTTAAACCACTTGCGAATTATTAGCAAATCTTTTAAGTAGTGAAAACCCAATGAATTCATCAGCTTCGTGAGCTTTTAAGCCTTACTATTAGCACATATTGCTCATGTCAACATGTTGGCTAAAAAATGAATCTAAGTATGTATGTATATCTTATATATCTCATCTTATCTTATAGGGCGGATAGTTTAAACATTTTCTAAAAATATTTCGTTAGGTTGATTATATGACAACGAATAACGCGATTTTCATTAAAATTGCATTATTAAAATTTACATTTTTAAGTTAAATAATAAAAAAGGCATTTCACATATATCACATTTAAAAAGTAACGTGTAGTTTAAATGTCTGTCAAACTGTTTCTTTGCTTCAGCTTTTGTGATATAAATGCACAATATGGCGAGGTTTTGGTTATTTCCATTCGGAACTGGATAAAACCTAGGTGATACCTTTTTGCTTAACACCGGCTCAGTTTCAAACCCATTTGCAAAGATCTTTGTGAAAATGCATGAAAGACGTGTTTCTCACTTCCAGATGAAAAATTGAGGTTGCATACGTGAAGGTTCCAGTTTCGTCCGATCGATTTGAAACTCTATTGATAACTTAGTTTCAAGTCAATAATATTTAAAGTATAATTTGAGATGTTGAGCTCAAGGTAGTACGGGTATATTTATTGAAATTTCTAACGGGCGGCGCGAACAAAGCCGGGTAATAACCGCTTGGCAAATAACATATTTTTCTAATATACAGAATGTAAGGTTTCTGTGACGCTGCCGATCTGTAGGAATCTGCTATGGAAGGACGCATGTTATAATTAAACATACTTGATTTGGGGCTTGGAGCACAGATTTGTATAGATGAACTTTTAGGTTTTCCAGATTTTGAGAATATATTCATCAAAAAAGACACATACGGCTAGTTCAAACGGACATGCGCTTCTTAGTATTAACAACTATTATTATAATAAGCAAATAAAAATGTCAGCTAAAAGTAAGTTGTGAATAATTGGCTTATTAGTAAGGCTAATAGAATATAAACGAAGTTAACTTTGTTTGCGTGTTCAATTTGATGCTACTTAGTAGCCAAGCAAGATTGATAGAGAGTGAGAGAGAGAGAGGGAGAGGGGAAAATGTTAACAGTTGGCAATACGCTAATGAAATGGGGCAAGTGAATGCCATAAAATTGCATTAGTGGGCCGCAAATCACGACATTGCCGACAGCAGCCAGCTAAGTGGGGAGAGAAGTTGGCATTGCGATAGCTCCGATTCCGTTTTGGCGTCAACACTTGTCGCAATCATTTAAATAAGCACCGTTCGACGGTGTGGCCGACTTTTCCGTAGCAGCCGCCCCCTTACCCAACCGTTGCCGCAATCGCCAAGCAGCTGCTTAAGCGATAAAGAACAAAGCTTTCACCCCATTCAACGGCCACACGAAGTCGGAATCGGATTCGCTGTGCGACTTTTGCTTTTAATTCTTCGCCCAGTTAACAGAAATTGGCCATTTGCGGCTCAGAGAGAGAGAGAGAGACTTACCAAATGTCTACAGATGCGGCCACAAGCAGCTGAACACAGTCCAGGCAGCCCCTGGCCGCCGCATAATGTAATGCCAATGCGCCTCCGTTGGGCCTTTCGTTGCCAGAAATTGTCCCCGGATGCATTGGGCTGGGCATGTTCATGCCGACGGGCATGCCACCCAGATACGAGTCCAGCTGATGGGCATGCATTCTGTTCAGATTGTGGTTGAGGTTGTGGTTGCTCCTGTTGTTGTTGTGGCTGTGGCTGTTGTTGTGCAGCTTGTTCAGCTTGATGTTGTTGTATTTGCCGGTATTGCTGTGGCTGTTGTGGTAGTTGTTGTGCTTCAGCTGCTGATTCGAGCTTAGCGCATAGTCGTTGATCGTTCTGCAAGAGAGTAAATCAAATTAATAATCTGACAAACAACAACTATAGTCAATTTATTTATTTAAGTCTTTGGTGTCTTTTGCTTTAAATTTGCTGCTAGCTCCTTGAACCGTATTAGAACAATGGCTTGAATTTCAAGCTGAGTAACCTTCAAAAAAGATTGTAAATGTAAAAATCTAGGTATATTCTATCAATTTACGTTACTTTTACTTAAAAATATGAAATATTAATTATTAATTATGCATCTCCTAATCAACTTGAGCTGTCAAATCACAATTTATCGATAACTATCGATACAAAACAATGAAACATCGATAAACCTTTCAGTTCACATAGCCGCGCATTTTCCGTCCTTTTGGGTGGATTTACAAAAACACTTAAGCAAACACTCATTCTTAAATATTTTGGGCAGAAAGAAAGTGTGAAGTTAATCAAACGAAACTTGAACTTTTGCCCAATATTTAAGACCAATTTATCGCCGTGAAGAGTGAATTTTCCAGAAGGTATGAAGCACGCCACAGCAATTAATTTTCACACAGATCATTGAAAATAAATTTCAAGCCAATCAGTTGGTATACAAAAGCGTTTCTTACAAACTTTTCCGCCTAATTTCCCGCAGTTGCGGGTGGAATTTTCAATTCCACAATAGTCGCAATTTCGTTTCTGGCCTCAATTGTATCAAAATAGACAGCAGTTGCAAGAGTTAAAAAACCTTTCAATCCGAGCTATCAATTCACAACAGATTTCCAAATTTCTTTCCAGCTTCAGCCAAAATATCACTCATATTTAAGACAATTCCCTGCAAAGGCACATACTTAAAAGAAATAAAATACACTTTTTTTATACATATACGTTATCATATTTTCTAAAGATCGACACGATTTACCACTTGGTGTAAAGTTGATAATGAGCTGGAAAGATACTCGCTACTATTCATTGCATACTTTTGACAAGCACAAAAGAAAATTTTGTAGCAGCCTTTGCAGCGGCAAACGAAAGACTTAAGACACAAACTTGTTGCCAATAAGCACGCAACATATTCAAGAGTCTCGTTTTTTTCACACGATTCACAAAGCGAGCCATGATGAAAATGCAGCCGAACGATGTCGAAAAGATTGAATTTTGGCTTAGCAAATTTGCCCGCCTTTCTGGACGGGCGATAGTTAACGGGGTCGACTCTGGGCAATGGGCGAGCGCGCTGAGTCAATCCAACAGCACTTGCCCCTGGGCAAGCCCAAGCGGAATTGGGCGCCACTTCCGCCGCCGAGGTCAGCAAAACTCGAGCAAGAGTCATAAACTTGACTCTTCACATAGTAAACAGCAGAAGGCAACAAATTAATTGGGTGCTGAGGCAGAGACGAGAGACGAGCCGCAAAACGAAACCGAACTTGTTGCTGTTGTTTCTGTGTCTCAGCTAAACGAAGAAAGAAACTAAACTAATGCCACTGCCACAGCCACTTTCTTTCGCTTTATTGCGTCAACACTTTTGAATTAGTTTGTCGAAACGAGCCGCTTGTAGCAGGTGCCACAAGAGGGCGGGCACAGGTGCACAGCTGAGAACGCAATTTGGCCGCACAGAACCGGGCCACTTGGTCAGCCAAATGTACGAAAATGTGTTAGAAAACAAAACCATAAAATTACAAAAACCTAAATAATTTTAAAAAGTCATGAATGCTACAGTCGAAAATTGACAACAAACAGGACACCCTGTAATACTCATGCTTAGATTAAAATAAACTCAAGCCTAGTAAATAGGTGTTGAATGACTTAAACCTAGCAGGATACCCTGTAATTACGTTTGATGTGAATTGAGACTGGAAAGATACCCTGTAATTTGATTTTAATTGACTGAAGCCTAGTGGAGTACCCTTTAATTAGGTTTCGAGTAACTAAAACGTAGTAGGATACCCTGTAACTAGCTGTGAAGTAACTTAAGCCTTGAAATGAATTTCCTATAAATGAATTTCACTTAACTTAAACCTATTAGTATACACTTCATCCAATCGATCTCCCAGATCGATATATATAGTCACCGTAACTTTGTTAATTTTATATTATTGTATTGTAAATTTTCTAATAAATTTAATTTAAGTTGTTCTCATAATAAAAAAATGAAAATAAAGCTAAGAAAATTTAAAAAAAAAAGGAGTATATTCTGTGAGTAGGTTGCGAGTAACTTAACCCTAGTAGGTTATTCAGTAGCTGGGCTTAAATTAACTCAAACCTAGCAGGATACCCTGCAATTAGATTTCGAGTAATCGTTTAGGCATATTCTCTATAACCATTACACTGGAACGCTGTCATAAAAATATATATGTGTTTTGCCATTGCTATATCAAAAGCCTGTCTAGCTTACGTACCCCAGCGTTGAACCAACAAGCGGCAGATCGACGGTTCAAATCGCGCAAAAATTTAATAAAAGTAATTGTTCGACTAAGCGGATGGGACTTTCAGAGCGACCAAATTGTAAGCACTATTATAAAGGAAATTTACAGTTTCTAGAGTGACCATATTGGGAGTTTAAGATTGACCAATTTGGGAGGACTATTGTAAACAAAATTGTGAAGAATATTCAAGACGAAATTGGAAGCTTAAGAGTTACCAAATTGGAAGAACTATTGAAGAGAGATGAGCTTCTCTCAGCAACACGACACTTTTTTCCACTGTCTGTCACACACCCTTATCACTTTTGCAGGGTATTTTGACGTTTCATAATTGCAGATAGATACTCGGTTGACCTCGCGCACAGGCAATTTAGAAATTAGCATGTCTTTTACCTTAATTTGATGGCAACATCGCGACACTTGACGCATGGCACTTCAGCGACGGGCGCTGCATTTGCTGCTCCCGGGGATCCTTTGCTGACTTGATCTGAGGCTGTTGCAACTGACGTTTCTGCCGTGTTGCCTTTCTTATCACGTTGTGGGGCATTCGCTATGGTGGCGTATTGAGCCTCGGGCTCCAGTTCCTCGGCGTCCGTTTCGCTGGCGAAGTCCACCACCAGCTGTTCGTCGTCTGGCGCCGCATCCGGCTGGCCAGCGTGGCGCCTGCTAAAGTAGCCGACATGCTGCTCGACGCCAGCATTGGCATCCAGCAGGATGCGCTCGTAGGCGGCGCTTTCGTTCTCGCTGAGCGCGAAGCGCTGCTCGAAGACGCGCATGGGCAGCGCGCTCTGGCGCAGCAGCTCCATGCGCTTGTGCCGCAGCTCAATGGAGAATATGAGGCGGACGCGCACCTGGCGGCGCAGACCCTGTTGCGTGGATCTCGCGCGCTGCAGGCGCCGCCGATTGTAGCGCAGCTCGAGCTTCTCGAGGCCGCGCAGCGACTTCTCAGCGACGTCGTTGCTGCGTCCGCTGTAGTCCGCGGCGGAGCTTAAGTCCAAGGCGCTGCGCGTGCGCCGCCAGGGCACCAGATCGAAATGCGAGAATTTGCGTTCGCCCAGCTCGGTCCAGGGATGAAAATTGATTTGGGCCACGCTGCTATTGCCCTGCCGCAATATCCAGTCTGAGGCAGGGCTGCTTTTGGAGTCGTTGTTGGTCGCCGCGCTTCCGGCGGAGCTTGTGTGCCGCACGTGCGCGTTCTTGGCGCTGGCTTGAGGCCTGTGGCGTTTATAGCGCGGCACCAGCGTCGCCTCCAGCATGCGCTCGTCCAAGCCGTAGTCGCGTCGCAGCAGCTCCAGCTCCAATTCCCTGCTGCTCGCCGTATACTGAGCACCGTTCCAAACGATGACCGGTCGCGCCGACAGACCCGTAGACATTGCCCCGCGGCTGGGCATGATCGCGCTCGCGCTCGAGCTCGTACTTGCTGTTCGAGTTGCAACTGGAGCTGGAGTTCGACTCGAAGTTCGCTTTCCGTTTGCGTTCGAGTTCGCGTTCTCGTTTTGCTTGACGTTCTTGTTAATATTTTCACTCGCTTTTGGGGATCGGGGCGCGGGGATCGGGTTAACATTCGTTGGTTCTGTTTGTTGTCGCAATTTGCTGATTGCTTTTTAATATTCGCCGTCGTCGCCGCTTTCCGGTTTCCGTTTTTGCCGTCCGACGTCTGCGCGCCGTGACGCCGTCGCCGCAAATGCTGCTGGTCAAAAGCCCAAAACTAACTCCGACTGCGACGGCGACGGCAACTCCGATTCCCAAAGCCCAAGCAGCGAGTGCGCGCCGCCAGGCAGAGGGTTGAGCGTGCGCCCTATGCAAAGCTGCGACGCCGACGCCGACGTCGACGTAGCTGTCGACGCTGTTGCGATGATTAAGTGTATGTAAGCGCAACATTTTGTTGCTGCTGCTGTTGTTATTTTGTTGTTTTTTTTTTTTAATTTTTTTTGTTTTGTTTTTGGTGTTTGCTCAACATTGGTAGACACATACACAAAGGCCCTCCAACCCCCTGACACCCCTCGCATTTTGTGCGCTTTTATTGTTATTTATTTATTTTTCACGCTTGCTGCCATGTCACCAGGTCGCAGCGACTGCGCTGCCGACTGCCAACTGACTGCGCAGCCCTCGCGGCGCTCATTTCAAATGTTTCACTTCGCTGCGCACGCGTCAACAATAATAACAACAACAACAATAATAACAGCAGCAGCAGCTCAGCTTTGGGGCCGCCGCCGCCGGGGCCGATTAAAATAGTTGTTGCTGCTGTTGTCTATGTTGCATGCCCCATTCAAAACTGCGAGTTCACAGTTCTATTCTCAGCTAATTGACAGCGGCTGCTCATTGAAATGATCCTCATCCAATAATGTATAATAATGAAATGCATATTCTATAGGCTAAATTGTACATATGTATTACATTGTATAGCAAAATATTGAATATATTATATATAAGTTTGTATATATTTATCATTTTCAACATTAGATCAATAGGTTAGCAGACATTTGAAATAAACTTCCTTGTCAAAAACTTTATATGAAATCCTATGTTTCTCTGCATACATCCTACACATATGATTTATATACGTATATACATATAATGTATGTCACAAGCATGTTTGTGATTGTTTTGGTCGATTTCTGTGAGCGACAACCTTCGATTGAAGTCAATTTGAATATAGATAATAGAGATGCGTGAAATGCGGTAGAGCAGTCGGAGTCAAAACAGATATCTTACAATAGACTTTGTTATAGATATTTGCATTATAAATGCACGGGGCAAATGTTTATGGCCTGGCCGCCTTTCTAAGCCACATACTTATGGGCCAACTCCAACTCTAAAACTTGTTTGGCACCCAGATGGCCAGACCTTAATTGCATGCCCCAAGTGTCAACGGATTGGCCCAAAGTCAGGCCAACTAATGGATGTCATCTTTGACATTTTCATTTTCATTCCCATTTCCATTTCAATTTGAGCTCTGACTTTATTACAAACCAAAAGATGAGCAAGCGATTATGTAATTAAAGCACATGCGACATTCGGCGAAGGTCGAGGACCGCCAAAAAAATACAAAAATACAAAACATAGAGGATGATGATGGTACATATACAATGCGCAGGTTTCGTCAGGGCCCGAAATACGGGCGCTGACATTCACCGAAGCTATATAGCTATAGGCCAATGGAAGAGTTGGGAGCCATTGAACCAGAAATCACGAAAACTCTTTACGCTGCTTGAGCATGACTCACGCCCCAGCATAAATGAGGGCCAGAGGAAACAGTATTTCATTTGAGGGGGAGGGCTGTTAATGGGCAAGGCGCGAAATCGGCCCAAGACCAAGCGATAGCTACTCCTAACTCCGAGCCAGCTCAGTCAATGGGAACGCACCAACTGCCCACTTGAGCACTGTCTGCTCATTGAATTGACTAACTGACTAACTGACTAACTAACTAACTGACTGACTGACTAACTAACTGAGGGTCTGCTTCTGGGCAAAGTCTGTTGAGGAATCAAAGTCACGCCTGAGTTGAGCAGCATGCAAAAGTTCTACAAGTTTTGCCGCTTGTTGATTACTGCCCACAAAATATACATAAATATATGTACAAATTATAATTCTATACGTGTGTATTTATGCACGAGCAGGTGTTTTCCGGCTTTGCCCGGGCGAAGTTTTTGTCTTTCAATTTAATACATCATTCTTTCACCCAATTTTCAGCTGTAGTGAAACTATATAAAGAACCGTTTACACAGTATTTTCCAACATTGGAGAGTTTTTGATTATGAAATAATATTTTCAAAAATAGTTTGGACCAACAGCCAGTTAAAAGTCACTCAATCAACCAATTGGTAAATCAATCAGCGCGCCAGTCAGTCTGAATGAATCAGGAATCAGCCAGTAGGTTAGTCAGTCACTTGATCAGACAGTTAATAAGGCACTCGGTCAGTCAGACAGTCAATCAATTTATCCAGCCAGTCAGTAAGTCACTCAATCAGTCAATCAGTGAGTCAATCAGCCAGTTAATAAGTCAGTCAATAATTACACCGTCAGTTAGTCAATCAGACAGTCGGAGAGTAAATCATTCAGTCACTTAATCAGGCAGCCACTCGGAAAATCGGTAAGTCAATCAGTTAATCAGCCAGTAACTAAGTATATCAATGAGTGAGTCAGCCAGTTCATAAGTCACTCAATCAGTGAATCAATCAGAAAGTAAGTAAGTCACTCAATCAGTAAATCAATCAGTGAGTCAGTAAGTCACTTAATCAGTCAGTCAGTCAGTTAATCAGCCAGTCAATTAGTGAGTCCATCAGTCAGTCAGTTGATCAGCCTGTCAATCAATCACTCAATCATCCAGTCAGTCCAAAACCAACTGTTTTATATACATAGAAAAATATATTTATGTATTACGAACAAGATTCATAGTAGTTTTCTCCCTGTTGCGACTTCTTTGAGCGTCTAGCCAAGAGCTTGGCATCTTGCTTGGGAGGTCACGACACTTTTACTTGTTGGCTTTGTTATCAAAATCAGAACACCGCTAACACTGAGCGCTGTCTAACGGTGTTGGCAGCTATAGTTAAGATCTGCTGCTGGTTCGAGGTCTTCGCATTAATGGTCGTCAGGTGGCCATTCACATTTAAATGGGCTTTAAGAATCGATCAGCGCTTTGTATTTTAGGCTGATAGATTTTCACTTTCCGCACACGAATGGAAAAGAAAGCAAAAGTGAAAGAAACTGTCTACACTTTAAACTCTCGATCTAGCGGCCTAGTATTGGCCGAGCGACCCACTGAGCGGAAGTTCAACGATCAAGAAGCTTCCGCCTAAAACATTTAATAACAAAAAAAATCTCCATTTTTCGCAAGTAAATTTCAGATACATCATATTCAAAAATAATCATAATAAGCAAGTCCTATAAAGCTTTGCAAATGCTTTGCCCAGCCAGACACAATCGCTTGGCAAATAAGCCACTCATATGGTCGGGCATTCATCATTCATATGCACATGCATCGGGCATTCATTTATTTATTCAATCAGTTCATCAGCGGAGGCCCCGGGTGACTGCCGTGAAAGTCCAAGCCAAACAAAACAATTTCTTAACAACTTCAACGACAACAACAACAATAATAATAACAACTAGAAGAAGACAAACAAATAAGCAAAACAAACTGGCAACAAGACAAACAGCTGCCACATGAGGCAGTTGCCACCGTTGGAGTCATGCAGAAGCGCACAATTCACAAGGCGCTCAGATAAGCGTACTGAAGTTGCCGCAAACACAACAACAACAACAATGCGAGTACTTGTTGCATGTGACGGGTGCCACATCCCGTGCCAGTTGCAAGAGCTGCTTGCAACAAGCGCAAGCTCTGATCTGATCAGAGCGGATCCGCGTGGATCCAAGTGAATCATTGGCCAGACGAACACGAACACCAGTCTGGCTTGGAGGCACGGCATCCCAATCCCGGATTCCACTTGGAATTGCTCGCCTTTCTGAATGGGCAGAATAGATTCCAGAAGAAGTTCCATAAGGCTATCAATGGTTAATAAGGTGGAAATTGTTTCTCATTCGGATAATATGCCCTTCCACATTCATTTTCATACAAATCTCTCAGTTAATGTTGTGTAAATTGCCCATATAAATCAGTTTGGCCTTGCATTTTGATTTTACAGAAACTTGTTGCTGCAAACTTGTAGAGTTGCTTTCCGTTTTGCAATCGATACTTCGATTACTCCTAAAGCTAATCGATAACGTGCTTTCTTGCGACTACAAATAGCACTGGCAGGCAAGTGCTTAGCTCATTCGTCTCCGGCATCTGCTGAAAGACGAATCAAATTCATTTTATTTTTCTCCTTTTACGTTTTTTCCTTTTTTAATTTATTTTTGAACATTTTATTTGGACGCCAACAAGGATATCGCTTGCAATTTCACCCATATCCCATTACACATAGTATATTTTAATAAATCCTGGTTTCGTGTATATATATACAAATATAAAAATATATTTTAAAAAATTGTTTTTTTTTAACCCGTAAATGGTGTTTGTATTCAGCCTATGCTGAAAGATGGATGAGTGTCTTTTTTTCTTTTTCAGTTATAAATATATTTTTGTAGGCCAAAAACGCCCAATGCCAGTAAAATATATTAAAAAATTCTGTTTTCTCCTTATCGTAAATGTTGTCTATTTGTATCTGTCCATAGCTGAAAGATGTTATCATTTCTATCCAGCATTTGCTTGGTGAATAAATCGGGCTTTCTTTTTAACTATATATGTATATATATATATTCTTCTCTTATATAGCAACAAGGATGTCGCTTGCAATTTTGTCAATATCCCAGCACAAGATGTATTTTAACAAATTCTGGTTTGGCATTTAGCCGCAAATGACATCATTTCTATCCAGCTTTTGCTTGGAGAATATTCCAGATTTTCCAGTTTTTAATTATAAATCAATTCTTCATTTGCAATTTTCCAATATCCCACTGCCGGTAATATTATATTAACAAAGTCTGGTTACTTTTTCCTTTTGAATTTGAAACATAAATATTTATTTATCCAACAAGGAAACCGTTTGACATTTTGCCGAAATCCCAGTAAAATTAATATATTAACAAATTCTGGTTTTTCAAACTCGTAAATGGCATCATTTCTATCCAGCTTTTGCTTGGGGAATGGACATCTTTTATTAATTTATTAATTTATTCTACATTTATATGCTCGCTTGCAATCTCGCCAATATCCCAATTTGGGTAAAGTTTTTAACCCCCGGTTACTTTTTAATCCCATAAATGGTGTCAATTTGTAACCAGTCTTTGCTGAAAGATAGATCGAGGACTTTTCTTTTTAACTAAATATCCATTATTCATTTAAGTGCCCATCCCATATTAACAACTTCTGGTTTATTCCTATTTAACCCGGTTTTAAGTGGCGACTTTGTATTGGATCAGTTATTTTACCTATTATTATACACATACAAATTCTGGGCGCCGACCCATCTTTGCTTTTTATAAAACAATATAAAATTATAAATAAGGCTTATTTAATATTTCATGTATATAAAGAACAATAAAATACTTCTACTGTAAAAATACACTGCACTTTTTTATGATCTTTTTGTTTGTGTTAATGTGTGTATTTTGCCTACAGTGAAAATGTAATATTTATGTTTATAATCTGTATGTATAGAAAAGAAGTATCAACTTTGGGCATTTGCAGATAGTTTTCGCCTTTGAATTGTATTAATCTAATAAATTTGTTTGTCTGCCATATTTGCAGTGCAACAGGCAAATGTGCAATAAAAATTTGAATGTTCCACTAAAGTTTTGACAATATATATCAAAATGAGATGAAACAAATCCTGGGTTCATTAACGGTCTCTAACTACCACACTTTTTTGGGGGTTTGCATTCTCCTTGAGATAAAAGTTGGGAAAAAGATTTTGCCAACTTTGGATAACCATTAAATACATATATACATATATACAATTTACCCCACTTTAAGGGGAAACAAGATCGCAAAGGTCGTTGTCCAAATCCAAAATCAAAGTTACTTTATAGCTTAAGAACCGTAAGCATATGCTGGAAAAGGTAGATCCATAGTAGTTGCTGGCCAAATTTGTGTGGTTCGGCTTTGGATTAGCAAGATCAAGTGAACAAATGGTCAATTATGACAGCGGCAACGACAACAACAACAACATGAACAACATGAGCAAACCGGTTGAAAGTTGCGTTTTAATATGGAAAATGAAAATCCAAAGACGTTGCCGTTGCCGTTGCCGTCGACGTCAACATCGGCGGCGATTTCTAGTCAAGTGGCGAGTTAAAAATGTCGTATGTAAACGCTTTGCCTTAATACTTAATTGACATTGGTGGAAAGTTGCAGCGGCAACAAATGCAACAGCAGCAACAGCAGCAACAGACCTGGGCCGGTTGTTGACCGAGAGATTTGCTAACCACGGTTAAAGCCATTAATAGCCATCGCCCGCGCCACAGCGTCTGGAGCGGTGCGAACGAAAGCAAAAGGATGGACCAGGCCCAGCGGGACACGGGGAGGACTCGGTGGTGGATGCGGCGTCGTGGTACGGTTCAGTTTGCCTGCGATGCAAGCGAATGCGATTGCGAATGCGAATTCGGTGCGGGCCAAAACTAGTTGCAGCTGCAAGGCAAAAGCCGGCCAGAAATTTCACTTTTTCTTTTGCCGTCGCAAACGCAGGTCTCTTTTTCATTTTCTTTATATATTTATTTATATAAATATATCATTTAAGATTCGTCCACAGATTTCGATCAGAAAGCGTCGCTAATTAACGCCGAGCAATGCGAAAAATAATAACTAAATATGTGTAAAGACGGCAAACCCATTTGGCCAGTTGGCCAATTGGCAACTTTATGCCATTTGCCTTGTCTTATTGCGTTTGCCTAATCCCCGACTTATTTTTTTTTTTTTGATTTTTCTTTCTATTTGCTTTTCAATTTTCAAATGTCTGCTGCACAAACACGCGAGTTGAATGGACTACAGTGCATCGTGCAACGTGCAACGTGCAACGCGAGCTGACAGCTCGTCATGCAGCCCTTAGTGAAAGGCCATTTGTTCTTTATCTACTTACACTTGCATTTCTCTCTATTCTTTGCTCAAGAAAGTGGATCTATTCTTTGACTTGGAGGCATGGTTTTGCGTCTCAGACGAATCGAAGCGCCGAATGACTGGAGCTGACGAGTACCTCAGAAATTCAACCCTGCACATGGCGAGAAAGACCTCGAGAGAAGCTGTGTCAGGAGAATCAAACGAAGTTCGTTTAAGGACCCTCAACTAAGAGAGAGGAGACACTTCACGAGTCGCGACAGACAACTTTATGGAAATAAGCCTCTTTCCGTGACGACGCCTGGAGGCGTTCTCCTGGGCGAAACATTATGTAAGCTGACTGTTCTGTCACATTTTATTATTTAATCGAATCCAATAGTTTCGATCCAATCACAAAATTAAAAACAAACTATGCAGACAAATGACTTTGCACAAAATGTAATAAAATTCACTTTTTTGGGTTTTAATTTTAATAAGTGCCAATCGGAACTCAAGTGTGTTCTATAATGTTCCTAGAATCAAGTTTGTGGTCGCCAGGTTTGCATAGTAAACAGTATTAAGAATAAGAAAGAAAAACGAAAAACGGTGACCTTAGTTGACCTCCTGGACGCCTTCTGCGCCGTAAACTCCCTCGGGGAAGAAGGCCAAAGTGGCGCCTTTTGAGCCGCCGGATAAAATTCACTTTTTAAACAAACAGATTATTTGAAGAGCCTAACACTAACGAAAATACGCAAGCATATTTTATTTTTTGTTAAGACAAGCTCTTTCCGTCCCCTTTCTAATTCTTCGTATATTAGCATATTATTTCCAGATCTTTATACTTGTAATTTATTTTAAAATAATTGCAAGTTATAAAAACAGTTCAGGTCAGTTGTTGTAAGCTTTAAAGCGAAACATCAAAGTTTCAATCTTACAAATAGAATAACAATTTAAATTGTTTATGACAATTGTTGGCTTTTCGAGGTCATTTATAAAATTTACATTAAAACTAAATCATGTATATATGTATATGTATATTCAAGAAACATCCGTCTCTATCATCATCAGAATTTGTTATCGACTCCAGTATTGCAAACGCCTTTAACCCATTTGAAAGCTTGAACTTTTTGAGAATTATAAACGTCTAGTGATTTACCCTGAGGCAAGAAGTGCGTTAGAAAGAGTAAAAACTTTGCCCTTTATCAGCTATCTTTCTCATGAGCTATTCAATTACCTGCAAACCTTTCGCATTTGTTCAAAATTAAGTACTCTAATGAAATCTATTGATTTTAATAAGATTTAATTATAATACAATGGTTAACATACTAATTTTTTTGCGTTTTTTTAATACAACTTTAATATATTTTCGAATTCCCTTCGATATGGTTCGTCAGGTTTCAAGTTTTAGCCAAAATAAAGGTGGGGGATTTTATATTAGCTTTCATTTTAAAACAAACTCGACTCGTCTTGCTATCGGCTCCGTTATTCCCAAGTATTTGGGCATAATAAAATAATAATCCATGAACACATTTTTCAGCTCCGCTTCAAAGTAGCTTAATTAAAAATAGTTTTTATTAACTTTTCCCTCCCAGCTATGTTTTGTGCTAATCTTTTATCTTTGAATTGTATTTGAAAGTTTGTAAGAGAAACCCTCTTCAAGACCGTTATGATTATTATTATTATTATAACTACTATTTGATAATTGCCAAAAATAAAATTCTGTAAGCATGATGTTTCTTCTAGGCCATTTCCGCAACATTGTTGCCAGTTCAAATGTGGCAATAAATAGCGGCAATAACAACAACAACAGCAGCAACAGCAGCAGCAATAAAAAACAATAACGAAACAGAAATGCAAAGAAAAATAATTAAAGTATTTCACGTCTGTGTCTAAAGAAATAATCGCCAACTCAGGCTTAAGACCAAGCAGAGTGGCTTGTGGCAAGTGGCAAGCAGCAATGGCGGGTGGTTTGCTACGGTGGGCGGTGGGTTAGGGGAGGGGGAGGGGGAGGGGTAGGAGGAGGCAAAAGGCGTGCGCAACACCGAAACAAAATACGATTTAATGCGCTTTTCGAATTCTACTGCGCCGCGCTCTGATCACATCAGTAAACATGGATATGGATAGCTGCCCGTTCATTTATCAAGCCCCGGGGCATACTCCAGCCGTATAATATGAGTATGAGGCAAGGTATGATATGGTTATGGTAGTAAATATAATAGTTACCCAGGGTATATAGCATATGGTAGACTACAGGGTACTGTATCTGATATACCCTATCATGATATGATGGTATATGATATGATACGTATGATATGTATGACATGTACAACATGTATGACATGTATGATATGTATGATACGTATGATATGTATGATATGTATGATATAATGGTATATGATATGATATGTATGATATGATGGTATATGATATGATATGTATGATATGTATGATATGTATGATATGTATGACATGTATGACATGTACGACATGTATGATATGTATGACATACATATATGACATGTATGACATGTATGACATGTATGACATGTACGACATGTATGACATGTATGATACGTATGATACGTATGATATGTATGTTATGTATGATATGATGGTATATGATATGATATGTATGATATGATAGTATATGATATGATATGGTATGGTATGGAATGGTATGGTATGAAATGGCATGAGATGTTTTATAACAATATTTTGTATATTATGGAATGGTATAGAATTCATGTTATAGTATGACATGAACATGAAATGGGATGGTTAGCTATGTTATGGAACAATATATATGTATATGCTAATATGCTTTGTCAGATATATTTATGATAGATGATTACAGTAGAGTTTAGCGTGGTACAATTACAAATAGTAAACTTTGCTAAGAAATAGAATTTTGATAATATAAGATAGATAATATTTAGATATGCATTGCCCTGTATGGTATGATATGGTATATATATTGGGGGCATCCATTTACAAAACATTTGAGGTGCGACTGATTAAAATTTTCGATTATTGTTCAAAGTCCTTAATTATGAATTACAAATTACAAATTAAATCTGTTTCTCTCTCTCTCTCACTGCACGGTGTAATTATCGCAGTCAGTGGCCTAATCAGCCGCCGTTGAGAGTTGTATAACTTAATGGCTTGCACATGGGCTAATTGGTTGTTCGAAACTCTCCCTGCCATACATTTGATCAAATGTAAAAACAATTTGGATCATTTTAATTGAATTACACCAATTTGAAAAACTTTCATATTTCAATACCATAAGAAAATCAATAAGTGAGAATATGAAAAACCTAGGGACATTTTCAATTGAAAACTTCTTTCTAAATTGCTTAATAGATTATTTTCGTTGAACTTACGAATTGTTCTACGAAAATGGATCCAAAATAAATATATACCCAATTAGTCAGCATTATATGAGACTATATACATATATGATCAATCTAGCCAGCCCCCGTCCACTTCCATGAAGTCAATCGATAACGATGGACATCGAAAACTATAAAGGCCACATTTACAAATTGTGAGGTGTGGGTTCTCGTACAGCACAGACAGTTCAAAAGAATTTCAATTTTTAAAGATTACTCGTCTTATCCGAAAATAAAATGAGAGAGCTCTATGAACATAAAGAACTAATTTAAATATTAAAATGTTTATTTTTGATCACACAACGCTATCCTTTGAGATATAATTTTTGATTCCAAATTTATTATTTAATATTAATTTAACTTACTCAAGATATTTGCTTTATCCATGTAGTTGGGCATAAACAATGTGTTGTAGCGCGAAAACATAACAAGACACACAGGCACACGCACGCACACACACACACACACACATACACACACACACACACACAAATGTGTAGGCTATACACACACACACACACTGTCTGCACTATCTTTGACGATATCGAAAACGCTCGAAGAAAAAAAAATTGAATAAAAAAATAGTAACAACAATAACGTATAGTACCAGAAATGCACGCCTAACTAACACAATTGATGCAACATTTTGAAGCAACGGTTAATTTGTGTTAACTGTTTGTTGCTGCTGCCAGCGAGAATCGCAGATCAAATGTGGCGCGCGCGGCACGTGCTATGCGAACAATGGTCGACGCTTGTTTAACTCTCGTTTCTTTCGGTCTGCGGTCTGCCAGTCTCCGATTTCGACTTCGACTGCGACTTCGATTCCGATTCCGACACCGACTCCGACTCCGACTTTGGCCACCGGTCGCCAAAGAAATGTAAAAGCCGCAGTCGCCGCTGCGCAGCGCTTCTGCTCAAAAGCGCAAGCGCAAGCGCAGAAGCGGCAGGCGTGAAAGCTCCGAAGCTTTTGCTTGTTTGTTTACGTTCAGTTGCTGCTGCGGTGGCTAATTTCTGTGTGTGTGCGTGTGTGTGTGTGTGTGTGTGTGTATGAGGCGTCGATGCGCTTTTTGCACACTGGCTGGGCTTTTTCTTGCTGCTGCTCGCTCTCTTTTTTTACGTTTTTTGAATTTTTGTTCATCTTATCTTAAAGTTATCTACCCTGTACCCATAAAATTGGGTAAAGGGGTGTACAACAGGTATGCAAATTGAAGGTTCACTCAGAGAAAGGCAATATTCTAACTTTTAGAATGTTAGAAATGGAATTTCATTTAACTTTCTTTGACAAATTTCAATGTTTGCTCTTAAATATATATGCAAATATATGATTAATAATAGGTCAAAAATACCAAATAAAGCAAACGGCTTGGATTAAGTACAAAATTCTTACTATAAGAAATGGAATATTTGATACAAATTTTTTTGTAAAGCTGATTGTCGCGACTGACTGACTAATTGGTGTTCAATTTAATTCGCAAGTGTGGAAAATAGGTGGAAGAGGTTTACGTGAAACATTTTACTGTATTTGTGTCTATTATTTTGGAGCTGCGCGTGTTTTCTCTCTGAATGTAACAGGCTTAAGAAAACTACAGGGTATCAGCTAGTCGAGCACTTGCGAGTGGAGCACTCTTGTTAAGTTAACTTTATTCAATCGAGTTTATGTTTTTGAATGCTTTTTATGGCCGCAGCCCGCGTCATGCGCTTCTAGGCAGCTGGGCAGCTGCCTTTGTTCGACTCGCTGTCTAACGGAAATAACGTTGCTTCTGCTACTCAGGTGTAAGATACATACCGTTTATATAGTAATAAATAAAGATACATACATACATATTTTGCATATATGTACATAGATGGGCGCTCAGCTGCCCCCTCTTCGCCTGGCTTAAGCTAATTATGCATCATTATTTACCTTGAACTGAGTTTAATTCAATTTGGTTCAGTTTGGTTCGGTTTGGTGCAAGCCAAGTTTGTTGCTCTTTCAATTTGAGACTTATTCAAATGCAATCTTATCTAATTTCTCAATTAATTGCCAATGCAATTGAAAAGTGTTTTGAAAACACTTCATTAGCAACAACATTGTTAATGATTATGATGATGATGATGGCGATAAAGATAATTATGATGAAACTCATAATTGAACGATTTGCAAAGGTGTTCGGTATCGCCAACTTTGCGGCAAGTTCATTGAAAGCGCGAAGCGGCAAAGTGGTGAATGGGTTGGTATTTCCCATATTTATCAGGGTTCCAATAATTATCATAAAACCGAACCAAAACTATTTTTAAACATTGGCTTACAAAATTTCGATAGACACCTCAGCCTTAAAACCCTTTGAGCCCAAACCGTGGCATTTATCTAACCATGTTTGGAAGCTGTCAATTTTGGGCAGAGTTCGAATCTAGCACGCAACTTTCATATGAATATTTACGATAAGCAACAAAATTTAATTGTTTCATTGAAATATTGAAAAATATGACAAACCAAAATTTAAACCAAGAAATTGAGGGAAACCGAACCTAAACCAGGGAGTCGGTCTGCAGTAACATATCGATCTGTTCATAACAAATCGGACTAATATTTCCTATCGTCGGAAATAAAGCATTTAAATAAAAGCACTTATAAACCATATAAACCATAAGAGCTATATCTTAAAATAAGAATATACATATATAAGGAAATATGCTTCTGTTTTGTGTTTATGTGTGTACGTACTTGGGCGCTATATAGAAGCTGATTCTAGTTATGCTATGTATATGTATATATGTATGTATAAGGTGTATGGACAGTACCTGATGGCAGCGGCTGCTGCGGCAACTGGCTGCTGTTGGGCCGCGAACAATTTGGAGGTGCCGCCGAAGCGCTGTTGATGATGGTGCGGATGCTGATGCTGATGCAGGAGCTGGCCATTAAAGTCGAGCTCAGGATCGATGGGGCCGTAGTTGGTGCGATTGCAGCTGAGACGACTCGCATGGGAGCCGCGCTCCGAATTGCATTTAGAGCCGCAGAGTGAGTTTTCGCAGAAGCGGCAGCATTTGTTATAGCTGAACGTGGAGGTGCAGAGCGTGCAGAATGAGTCCAGTTGCGATTCGGCGTGATCTTCGTCATCGAGGTCGCCATCCATGTCTGCGTCAACCTCCCCATCCCCCTCCCCCTCCCCCTCCGCCTCCGCATCTGTATCCAAGTGCAGCTTGTGGCAGCGCAGCTTGAGCGTGTGTGCGTTGCTGCTCTGATCCTCATCCGAGCAGAAATTGTATCTATCGCTCTCCGTATCCTCGGCCAGGCTGCTGCCCGCGCTGTCCTCCGCCCGAGGCGGCGACATGCCGAAGCTGCTTAGCGGGCAGGAGGGGTAGCGCGCTAGCGGAAACTGGCGTACATTGTATTTGCTGGTCATCGATAGGTTCTCGTTGAAATATATCACATTCGAGGCGCCGTTCGGTTCCAGCTCCAGCTCCCGCTCCCGCTCCAGCTCCCTGTCCCTCGCCCTGTTAATGCTCAGATCATGATATTTACGCAAAAAGGCCGCATTACAATCGGCCGCAGTATATTCATGCAATTTTTTCGGCTTTGGCATTGGGTGAAGCGGAGAATATTGCTGCTGCTGCTGCTGCTGCTGATGATGAGGCATGAGGATCTGCATCTGTGGCACGCCATTGTTGTTGTTACCGGTGGCATTGTTGTTGTTGTTGTTGTTGTTGTTGTTGTCGCCGACGGATATGCCGCCAGACCGCAATAGATCGAACAAGCGCTGCTTGAGATCGCGCATTGCGTCTGCATTAGCGTTGCCAACTTGTTGAGCGTCTGGAATAACCAAGATATCAAATATTAATAAATAAATCATTTTATTAAATTTGTAACCTCACACACTCTTTTGGCGCCTAGCTTTCGTCATATCGATAGCTTTTCTGACGCACTCATAGCAAGCAGCTAGTGCGCATGTCAGTGCTTGAATACAAACAGGTGTGTCCAAGTTGTTAAAACAACGTAAATATACCACAAATATGATTTTTATATCAATATATATTACTAAAGTAGTGGTAGTAGTAATACATAAACAAAAAAAAATATTTGAGCAACAATTAGATACAGAATAAATTTTGGTGGTGACATTGTCCGACAGCAACAGTGCCTAATGCGCTGGCGCACATAGCAGCCAGCTTTTAGTTGTGGCCACGCACATGTTGTCTATCTAGCTGATTTGACCAAATTGAGTAAGCACTTATTGTTATCGATAACTTTCTGTCTGCACCAGACCCGTACCAAAACATTTTGTCAAATTAATAAACGAAAGATTAATAGGGGACATTTATTGTAAGTTCAGGAGCAGAACTTTATTACTGCGAAAACAAACTATACATTTAACGTATTAATTTTCTGTCTGTTCGCCCCGTCACAGAGCATGAGTACACAACGCGGGAACGCAAGTCGCACACGTGCCCAAAAACACAAAAATCGTCATGTATTCAAAAACGACCTGCATGACAAGACGCCACAGCAGACTCGACTGAATAAAATGCACGTATCGACCGTCTGTCAGCGCTGCAAGGAGGTCATCGAGTGGAAGATCAAATACAAAAAGTACAAGCCCCTGACCCAGGCAAAGACCTGTGCCCGCTGCCAGCAGCGCACTGTGCGCAAGGCCTACCATGTCATCTGCCGGGACTGCGCCGTGAAGGATCATGTGTGCGCGAAGTGCCTGAAGAGCGCCGACGAGGTGGCGATCGAAGCGCCAGAGCCAACACCTCAGGAGGAACAGCAGCTGCAGGTCGAAATGGACCGACTGATAAAATCTTTTCCAGAGCGCAAGCGACGTGCATTTCTCCGCTTCATGGCCAAGGGACGTAAGCAGGAGACCGAGGAGCCGGTTGATGAAGAGGAGCGGGAGGCGCAGGAGAAGGCGACGCGCGTCAGACATACGCGCGAGGAGCTGCTGGAGAAGATCAAACAGCTGAATCTCGCCGAAGAGGACGATGATTTCAATGACGATGACGATGAGGACGAAGACGAGGATGAGGACGGGGACGGGGAAGGGGAAGATGATTCCGATCTCGATTCAGATGAATGCGATAGTGAAGAAGGCAGCGATGGGGAGAAGCAAAAAACTAAAATAAGCGATAAGCTTGTAAATAAATAACATTCAAATGCCGAATTGATGTGAAAATTAGGTTATGAAAGCATAATTTTTTTTTTTTGATAAATTAATTATAAACATGAAATTTATAACGGTGTTTTAATTATTTATCATTATTGATGTTTTTTGAAGGCCTGCTAATCGCATTTATAGAGGAGCTGTCTGTCTGCTTATATCTTATTTTAACTCCAAAATTATTATATTTCAAAAATAAATTATATATTTAATTGCAAACCGTTTAGCTGTTGTTGTCGGGCAAAATGAAAGCTTTCGAAAAGCTTTGCAGCTTTTCATTTTAACTATTTGCGAAATCCAATGCAAACACGCTGCGAAGCAACAATCGATTGAATCTAATCGCTTGCATCCGCCTAAAGGCTAGCTGCTATGTCACTCCGGTTGCCAGACAGCCGGCAGCAAGTATTGTATTTTAGTTGCCAGTCGAAGCGATTTGCTTCGTTCGTGTTTTCTTGCTTTTCACAAAGCGACATTCAAGTTAGTTTGAAAGGTATTGAAATTGTTGCAGGATGACTAACCGAAAGGCGAAAAGCGCCAGAAACCGTCGCAAGAACATGATGAAGAATAATGCAGGTGAGGAGGCTGGAGCCGTGCAACCCACACAACAGCCGAAATCGAAAAAGTCAAAATCAGGTAGCAAATCGGAAAAAGCCGAGAGAAAAATGACATTCGGGGAGCTACAAATGCTGCAGCAAACTGTGCTCAATTTTATAAGAAGCGACGAACTGTCGCAGGAGATAGTTGGCTTAAGCAATCAGGAGCGCAAAGAGATTCACCTGTTCGCCCGACAGCACGGCCTAAAAACGCGCAGTCGCAGCAGCAACGGCGACCGGGTGCTGACCCTAAGTCGCGGTGGTACCCCCAGGCTGGACATACGTCTGGATGACATCAAGCTGGCCGTGTCGCTGCAATTTGGCAGCGTCTTGGACACGGCCCTCAAGGACTTGAGCCGCAGACGGTCGCTGCCCATTCAACCGCAGCGTCGCGAACCAAGTGTCCAAAACGGCGGCCTAGTTGGCATTCCACGTGTGCCGCCGATCCCTCGCAACACCTGCGTGGAGCTGGATGACGAGCGCCGTAATCTTCCCATATTTACCAAGCGCGAAAAAATATACGAGCTGCTCGAAATGTCGCAGGTAAGTCGCCTTTTCCATAGGATCCAGCAATGCAATGCAATGGCTTCAATTGGCTTCTCTTCTGTAGGTTCTGATTGTGAACGGTGCCACGGGCTCTGGCAAGTCCACCCAATTGCCGCAGTATTTGCTGGAGCAGGCAGCCGAATCGAATCAGTCTGTACGCATTGTGGTTAGCCAACCGCGGCGCATTGCCGCCATTAACGTGTCCGGGCGCATTGCCGAGGAGCGCGGCGAGGTGATTGGCGACACCGTCGGCTATATTATACGTATGGAGAGTAAGTATTTTTAATCGCAATGCTTCCCAATATTCCTAATCCCAATACTTCACGGCAGGCAAGTGCAGCAGTAACACGGTGCTGGCATTGACCACAAGTGGCTGCCTGCTGCGCACGCTGGCCATGAAAAGCGGGGAGTTCTTTAATAACACCACGCATCTAGTCATCGATGAGGTGCACGACCGCGATCTCGATACGGACTTTCTTTTGCTGGCCATTAAGCTAGAGCTGGAGCGCAACAAGTCGCTTAAGGTGATACTTATGTCGGCCACAATGGATCTATTGGCGCTGTCCAAATACTTTGGTAATGCTCCCGTCCTGGATGTGGAGGGACGTAGCTTCAATGTGCGCATCTTTTCGCTGGAGAACATACTGCTCATGACCGGCTATATGACGCCGCAGATGGCACGTGTGCTGGGCAACAAAACCGACGCTGACGGAGATGAGCTCGTGGAGGCCTATGCGCTAGCACATAATATACACGAACAGGAGATAGACAATTCGCTGATTGTGTCCTTGCTGCAGGTGGTGCTGGTGATGGGCATGAAGGGCGCCGTGATTGTCTATCTGCCCGGCTATCAGGATATGACAAAATTGATGGATCAGCTGGTTGATGGTCTGCCAATGGATTTGGTCAAGATAATGTTACTGCACAGCCAGGTCGATACCCAGAGGCAGAAGGATGTCTTTCGCGAATATCCAAATGTGCAGCTCAAGATTGTGCTGAGCACAAACATTGGCCAGACTTCGATCACCATTCCCGATTTGCTCTATGTAATCGATACGGGCCGTGTCAAAATGAAGACCTACGATCCGGCGACCGGCGCCTCGCATCTGGCCTGCACTTGGATATCCCAGGCCGATGCACAGCAGCGCACTGGGCGTGCCGGTCGTCGTAAAGATGGCATCTGCTATCGCCTCTATAGCAGCAATCAGTATCACAGCTTCAGTCGCTTTACGGTGCCGGAGATATTGCGCCATACTCTCGATGAAGTCTGCCTGTTGGCCAAGATAGCCGCCCCAAACAAGGCGATCGAACATTTCTTGTCGCAGGCCTTGGATCGCCCGCAGCCTACCGCCATTGCCCAAGCTTGCGCCAAGCTAAAGCTGCTGGACGTGCTGCATGACGACGAGAGCGTCACCCCGCTGGGCCACATCATAGCCGAACTGCCGCTGGATGTGCAGTTGGGCAAGTGTCTCGTTTACGGCATCTATTACCAATGCGTGGGCAGCATGAGCATCATAACCGCCTACTACTCGGTGCGTGATCCGTTTGTCCTGCCCACCGATCGTTACGCACGCAGCGAACAGCGCAAGTCCCGTGATTTCTTTAGCCTCGGTGCGTGCAGCGATTCGATTGGCATACTCCAGCTGTACCATGAGTACTTGTGCGCCGACAACAGGGGCAGCCGCGAAATGGACAAGTTCTGCGAGAAGCACTTTTTGTGCCGCAAGTCGATGGATCTGTTTGTATCGGCGGTGCAAACGCTGCGTCTCACCCTGATGCGCATGTTCAAATTTGCGGACATGAGGACGGCCACCAAATATGACCAAAACTTGAATATGGTGCGTCTGGCCCTGACAGCCGGGCTCTATCCACGAATTGTTTACGTCGATCGTACAAAGAATTCGCGCCTCATAGCCGAAGGCGATCCGCGTGTCCAACTCTCGAGGAACTCCTGTTTACCCATGTGCTTTGCCAAAAGGGTGAAGGGCACTCAGAGCGAGTGGCTCCTATACGTGGAAAAGACACGCACAGCTGCCCTCATCTCGCACATTGAGCATACTACTATAGTCAGCACTTTGATGGTAGCCCTCCAGTGCGGCAAGGTGGCCAAATTGGAGCCATTTTTACTGGATAAACTCGAGCCTTTAGATGAGTACAATCCTGTTAAACATACTGTTCTGCGCCTGGACACCTGGCTGCGCATTCAGCTCTCCACAGAATTGGGCGAAAAACTGCTCATGCTGCGCTCCAATATTGCCAAAGAGTTCAACGAGCTGGTTGCCAATCGCACTGTGGTATCGGCTCGTTGTCCATCCGTTGAATATGTCCAAAGACTAGTGGATCTCGATACAGACCAATCGGGTCTATCGGCTACAGATATTGTATTTTTCTAGATGTCGTACGAACTTTGTTAGGATCTTAGACCAGCTTGCATATATATTTATTTTAACATTTGTTTTATTTATTTTCTATCTGAGCATAGGTTATCAGCTAACCAATCTGAGTAGAGAGGCAGACAAGAGTATCTAGTTTACAGGGGGTTTTTTTTCGCATCGACCTTTTGGATCTATATATTACTAAATGTACAAATTTAAATCATACTGTGAAATTATAACTCAATACCAATCTATTGTACACATAATTAAAACATAAGAACGCGTTAAAGCCCTAACTCATACTATGGTTTTTATAAGATCTGAATCTGAGTCTCTATTTGACTATGAATCTATGAGATTAATACCTGAAATGGTTCTAAAATTAATTTGTTTACTCATATTCCAAATTGAATACATAATTGACCCAGAATCTATGAGATTAATACCTGAAATGGTTCTAAAATCAATATGTCTATGGATTCCCCCAAATTAAATATATAAATGCATGTTGACTTAGGAGAGAACTTTGATTTATGATATCAGGTAAACTTTTATTTTTTAACTAAGCAGGTCACGTCTCAGCATTCCAACTTTAAAATATCAAATTCGAGTGTACGATTTTTAATGTATTACAATTTATAAATGATATATGTGTACTATCGGGCATCTTTTATTAGAATATATAGATGATGTTTTTCATTCCCTAACATAATCAGATAAAAACGATAAAAAAACTATTTTTGCAAGAGAAAATTGTAAAATGCTAGTCGCATTCGCAGGTTATTAAAGGACGGTCGTCGCAAACACTTTCAATTGATGTCTATGTATACAAAATGGTCTTCAAGACATTTTATTATAATACAGTATTAGCGTACAGGAAACACGTACTTAACCGAATCGGGCATACATATCCGTATTTTGAATTTAACTAAACGTTAATTGAAATTATATAATATATACTCAAATATGTAGTTGCATGAAATTTCTCATTAGAGGCTCTTAACTAAAAAACTATGTCAACCAAAATTCATTATAAATATTTAAAAATGATGAAAAACTAAATAAAGTTATCTGAATGTAATTTATCTGATCTGATGGGCATTGCTTGATTGCAAATTGTAGGAAATGTGATGAAACCAGGCTTATATAAATGTGTATACTGGCTGGTATTTTGCAGCTTCCCTTGGTTCAAGTCTTATGCATAACATTTTAGACATTCACAGCCAATTTCCCGACCGTGAAAATTCCGAAAGGTGTGAAACACGTATCAAATTAAATTTCAGAAATGAACCAAAGTTTTAAGCTAATCGAAAAGTAAACAAAATAGTTATTCAGTCCGAATTCTGCCAATATTCCACGGGGTGGAATTTACAAAATCGCTGAAACCAGAATTCATCAGGTACTTATGAAGACCTTTAAAAAGGTTTGAATTTAAACGAAATTTAAAAAATCTTTCGAATGAACAAAGATATTTGAGAATAAACTTAAGGCATAGCGGATGGTACATAAATGAAGATGGATACAGGCTCTTTCGGCGATATTTCTACGCTTTCGGGTGGAATTAACCCAAACCCCGGCTGAGCAAGTACCTTTATAACAGTTAGTTTTGAATCCGACTGAATGGATGGATTTCGCGAAAAGTGTGAGCATAAACCTCTCGAATGAAACAAAGATATTTGAGAATAAGCTTAAGGCATAGCGGATGGTACACAACAAAAGTGGGATACATGCCCTTTCCGCGATATTTCCACGCTTTCGGGTGGAATTACCCCAAACCCCGGCTGAGCTGGCATCTTTATAACATAGGCTAACAACAGTAAAAATGAGTCAAGACAAACGGTTGCACAGAGATATAGTAAATGGTGGTTGTCAAGTGCTTCAGTGCAACATTTTGTCAATATTTTAGCTGCCGCCTGGCGGGGCTCACGGGGCTCACCTTCAATTATGCTAGCACTTTAATTGCTGGGTGAAAATATGTGTGCCACAAGTGCATGGAATGCAGAGTTGCTGCCGAGTCGGAGTCTGAGTCGGAGTCGGTGTCGGTGTCGGAGTCGGTGTCAGTGTCAACCCTGCAGCTGGCTGGCACTGTGTGGACGGCTCCTTCATTTGCCATTGTGCCAATGCTGGGCGGCTTTCTTGGCACTGGGTGCCAGGCCCAGCCCCTGGGCCAAGTGCGGCCCATTGAGGCGCAAAAGACAACAACAACAACAAAGTCAACGGCAACAAGAGCTCGTAATTGCACAGACAACCATGTTGCCGCATGTGCGCAGTCAATAAACCTGCGCAGTCTCCCCCCCCCCCCCCTCCAGTCACCCCTCTCTAACAATGGCAAGACAGCCAATTTTGTGTGTTGAAAAAAACAAAAAAAAGACAACGTGCCACAAGCAACAGGCAGCAGCAACAAATGCAGCAAAGAAAGTGAAATTAATTTGTAACTTGTCTCTGCTGTCTGTCTTTTAGTTGTTGCTCTTGTTGTTTTTCTTAGCTACCTTTCAATTATGCGCAAAGCAACTGCCAGCCAAGTTTCCAAGTGGCCACAAGTATTGCTCTAGAAATGATATGATGATGATATGGCTGATTGCCATTGTTTATTAGTTCCATTATTAGTTCCATTCGTTTATCTGTCAACTATTTGGTTTCGGTTCGCCTCGGTCGTAGCACATTTTGCAGTTTACTCAGGAACTCGACGCGCTTCACTTGCATTAGAATTCAATCGATTTTCCAATCAAAGTGTTTTAAGCCCAACCGTTCAAAGGCGCAATTTCAATTACTTTTTGCTCTGAACCAAACCTTCAGCTTCAACCAGTTGCCCATAGCGAACATAATTGCAATTAATTGCATGGTCCAAAAATTATTTTAAAAGTGTTTGCTAATATGAAGAACCTGCCACATAAACCGGATCTGAAGTCGTCGTGGTTTGAACAAAAAAAACAAAAAATGCATCGTTTTTGTTCAGACTATTTTGATGATTAAGAGCCATGCTCTTTTGTTAGCTACTAGAAAAGTTATACAAGTATATACTTTGGTTTAAATCTTTTCGTTGCTTATAATTCTCAAGTGGTTATTGCTTCGTGCTAGCAAGGTTTGCTGATGATAGAACCGGCAGGTTTTTGACATAGAGCCTAATATTAATAATAATAATATATATTTCTAAAATCAAGTTAAACGTTAAATGCATCAGTTTTCAATCGCACTCAAATAGATTGCCAGCCTATTAACGAATCGAATCTATATGTTTTGCATATAAGAACATCGCCCAATAAATTTCAACCACAAGTGAAGCATTCTGTAATTGCTTTGAATATGAAATTGGGCGAAAACTTGTTCAGCGCGAGGGCCTTGGCTGGCGCATTGACCATGTGTCCATGGCCGGAACCGCTGCTGACCCACAAGTGGCAAGTGGCAAGTGGCCCGCAGCCAGCCACCCGCCGAACAGGTGCAAGTCCGAGCCGGCCTCAAAGTGGATGCAGTGGACGCAAGTGCATTCAACCTGTTGCCAGTTGTCCGTTGCCAGTTGGCCGCCACTTCCACTTGTTGGCCAAGTTTATTGTCCAGCCATTAACGCGCGGCTGCATTAGGCTCTTGCATTTCAATTTAATTTGAGTGCTTGCATGGGCTTGAATGGAGTGCATTCGCTCAGCTGCCAATTGGCATTGATTTTGAACCCGCGTCTCGGTTCAATTGCCCACAATTGACAATGGGGCACTCCGCGGAGCAAATTGATTCATCATAGCCCCAAGATTTGCTGACTGACCATCCTCCGGGCCAGGCCAGCCTGCCATGGCTCATTGCCTATTGGCTTTGTGGTTTTGTGGTTATCCAACTGGCCGTTAGATGTGCCCAAATGCTGTACAGATAACCTAACTGTCTGCGCATATGCCTTCGATTTGCGCAATTCCCCCCCCAATGATTAGTCGCATCTTATTGGCCATGAGTCGAATGTTTTGGCAGAGATTCCACAGCTCTGCAAATCATCATAACTCATTTGCATGGATTTCAAGTCGAGACTGCTCCGATCAATATCGTTTACAGGAAATACCCATTAGATATACATATATAGATTAATTTATTATTATTTTATGTTTTATATCTAAGTAGTATACACCTTTAATCTAATCTGATATCATTTAAGACCAAATTTCATCAATCTTCAATCATCTTTAATTTTAAGTTCTTTTTATTTATATATTTATCAAATCTGATTTATATTAAGTATTGTATATGGGTGTAATTCAAAAATAAAAATATATAAAAAAAACTCCCAACTTGTGTAGCTATTATCAAATGATACATTATATAGATTAACATATGTAGTAGCGTGTATTATATCGTTATATCATCGTTGCCATGATTTTTTCTTAAAATTTTACATACATCCCTTTCCCAGACATGTTTTACCTTGAGCTCCCATTTCCACTCTGACGAATTGCCGAATTTCCCACAATTTTTCGCACAGCTTGTTTTGGCCTTTTCGTATAGTGTGAGACACGTCTCAAATGAATGTCCATAAAGTACTTTGAATATGGATTTGAGCCTAAACGGATAACAAACCAAATAGTGTCACATTTTCAGCAATTTTTCACAATTGCGTGAGGAATTATTCAATGCTCCGTGTATGATTTAAATGTGGTAATGGATCATGCTCTATATTAAAATACAAAAACTTAGAACTTCATTTTTATGCTGCTCTTTTCTTCTTCTTCTGTTTCCAAGTGCAGCAAGTGTATATTGGTTGTGTATTTTAGCTGGTTACTCCAAATTAGACATACAACATATATTTTTTGATTCCATCTTCATGTTTTCTTTCAGAGTCTTAAACGAGCTTGAGCTTGATACCCCAATCGGGCTATATATACTGCTGAGTTTCTTTGATGATACAAGATTGCAATTACACTGGGAATAGAGTATCTATTTATATGCATATATAAAAAAAAAGATTATCTAGCGATTGGGAGCTGCTGTTTGCTTCTTTTTTGATTGGGTAAAATATTATTATGAACTTAAACTGGGGATTACCTTAAAAGGTGTTTGGTTCTCTATTATTTAAGTCGGGGGTTGAGGAATAGCTGCCTCTTGCTGTATGTGACGTGTGTGTGCGTGTGTGTGCGTGTGTGTGTTAATGAAGCAACTGGCTGCGACTTGACGCAAAAGCTGATTGATAGCCGTGTTGCCTGTGAAGCTTAGAGCAACAGTTACAGTTACATAATTACACAAATTGATTTCACAGAGGCCCGCGGTGCTCAGCTGCTCCCAAATGCCAATGCGAATGATGACATCGGCAGCAGCAGCAGCAGCATCTGCCACAACGGCAACGGGCACGACATCACGGAATGCGTTTTGGTAATTCCAAATTGGGAATAATCATAATACATAAGCCGATGCTTTGGTATGTGCAGCAGACAACAATCGTTAAAGAAGGGCGTGAAGGGGAACGATGGCGTGGTTGTGGAAGGGGGTAGGGGGTAGGGGGGGGGGCTACCCTGTCACGCCAGCAAAACACGAGCCGCCTGCCTGCCAGCGGTTGCATTTAAGAGCGCAGCGTACGAAGCGCCAGTGAAAGTCCCAGCCGGGTCAAATCAATCAGCCTGGGCGGCGACCTGGCCAAAATGCCAAATGTGCCTTTTTGTTTCATCCCAGCCAATATACCCCTTCGGCCAGCCCTACCCCCCCTTACATATTTGACTTAGCTTTACTTTGCTTTGCTTTGTTGTGTTGTGGCTGCCAAACTGGCAGCTAATTAATTTTTTACATTTTTCTTCTCAGTTTTCAGGCCCCTGCTTTACCCCCTGGCATAACACCTTTCGCAGCGCCTCGACTGCCTTCAAAAGCAACGCCTAATTATGTCATTAAAAGCGTTTTCAGCGATTATGAGTTCCACGGAAGATTGTCGAAACTTCTGCGGCAGTGTTTGTATGTGTGTGTGTGGCAAATAGTATAACGACGATAATGATAATGATAGTGACCCATACGAGAGAAGAGCGAGCGGTTTATGATAGCACACATCATACAGAAACTAGGGCTAGTGACTAAGTACAACTAGGTTCTACTAAGCTCGAGTTTCGTCCAAGTCCGTGCCACAGTTATCGCTTATGTATATGGATTTAGATAGATTACATTTACGCTCTGCCCAAAGAAAGGATGCTGAGTACTGTTTGGCTCCAAGTGGGGCTTACGCGATGTTTGGTTACGTTGGCACATGACGAAAACCTCTGCGAAACGGTAAAAGTGAAGCGCATTGTGCGAGCCGCAAACCACTTACAACGAGTATTGGCCAAATATGTGGCCGAAAGTAAAAGCCAAACGAGAGCGAGCGGCACGCCGGCAAACAAGTCGTGACGTCCGAAAGTGGCAGCCAGCAATGTGAAGCAGCAGCAGCAGGCAGCAGGCAGTCGGTCCGACGCCTCGGTCTGCATTTGGCCAGAGACAGAGACAGCAGGAGCCGGAAATGACCGACAAGGCTTGCGCAAGATCTGCCGCTGATGACTCTGACCCAAGACGTCACAGTTGGAGCTCTCTGTCGGAAGTGTCGAAGCTGGCGCCTAACGATCAATCAATAAACAAATTATTTATGCATAAGCATCTAAATCGATCGTTGATGGCTTGCAACATTATTGGGTCTTATGCCCCCCCCCCCCCTTCCCCTTCCCCCTTCACCGGCCCGTGCCCGTTCGCGGCTTTGAACTTAGTTTGTTGACAGCGAAATTTGTTTGGTTTTGCCGCAAAATCGAATACGGCCATTAAAATGCCAAAAAGACAAACTGTAAAATTGTTGTTGGTTTCTTTGTCTTTGGCTCGTTGTTTTAGTTTTTTCTTCTTTTTATTTTTAGCTTTAGTCGTGCGGTAGTCCGAAACAAATCAAAATGCAATTACGTAAGACGCACAACAATGCAAAAAGATTGACAAGTTTGGGGCGTGGCAGTCACAATAATAACATCCTCTTGCAGCTAATGTCAAGCGCCTGGCGACGCGACAGCTTGCCACATGCCGCACGGCTGCAGCCCAGTGCAGCGTATTAAACACACGCGCTGCACGTACTCAAATGCATAAGCTGCTAATGCCTGACCTCTCAAGCATTTGAAATTTAATTAACATGCACCGCCTCCTTATCAAGAGTCAAGAGTCTGGCTGAGCTGCAGTTGGACAGTTGACGGATGAGGCAACAATTAGAAATTCAGCATGTTGCACAGATATGGACTCGACTTCTTATTTTGATGTGCAACTCATCAGGACAGCAGATTTGCTGTCTGCCAAGGAATTTTTATCTGCTTGCTAATTGGTTTTAATTAAGGTCAAATTGTTGACGATATGCCTCTAATCAGTGGAAACTCAATTGTGATTATGAGAGGATTATATATTATCATCCATTGTGATGTATATCTAGTAAATATACCGGAGTGTCCAAAAATTCCCAACAAAATCGTATTTTTCATATGCAAGCTACTTTCTCGCTTCTCAAATATTTGTTAGCCCTATAAAGTTCACCTGTCACATATATCACATGCAGAACTGTTTATCAACATTTTCCACAAACACCTCTCAGTTATTGGCTAATAAAGAGTTTTCTAGGGAAATCGAGAGGTTTTCTTTACCAACCAATCCCACATGAGCTTCAGCGCATCGCTGGCCCTGATTTAAAGGGGCTTACGTTTGACTTTTATCGTTGGAAAGTTAATGCCACTTTATAATAAGCCAAGCTAAAAGCTAGACTAGACCCTTGCTGTTCGAGCTGAGCCGCATCAGTTTGGCATTGTGTGCTGGCTTATTGGTCCGCAGCTTATTCATACATATATATATTTTTATTATTTTTATTATGATTATACATATTTTTATTATCGCACACAATGTCTACGAATTTCACTTTCGATCTGCACACAATACAGCTACAAATATGAATTTGTGGCACAATATAGATATATATATATAAATATATTTATTTATTTATTTGTTGCCCGCCATCGATTTGGCTTTGTGTCGTCTGGCAAATGCCCAATATGATGATGATGAGCCTCACGAGACAAGCTCCATTCTTCTGTCCCGAGTATTTTGGCCCAGACCGGCCTGAAGGTGAAGGGTGCACACACACACACACACACACACACACACGCACACACACACATTGCAGAAAGCTTTAGAATTGCTGTCGAGATGTTGAAATGGTAACAAAACGGCAACAGACAATTGTGATGGGGCGTTTTGTCTAAGCGATACCGATTTCAATTCCGATTCGAAAGCGAGCAGAAAGCCGAGACCAAAGCCAGCTCCAATACCAGAGACGATGAATTATTGTTATGCATAATTCGTGTGACAAATGCGACAACCAAAAAGAGTGAGAAATGCAGTCGAGCATTGATAATTATGTTAATTGCCCGGCCGAATTGTTCAAAATTATAAGAAAACATAGGGCGGAGGGGGTGTGGGGGGAGCCAGTTCACGCCCAGGGGCATAAATGTGCAGCAATAAATAAATTGTCGCCTTGCTTTGGACAAAAGAACCTGGCCCCCCGCGCCCCCGCGCCCTCGCACCTTGCCTGCGATTTGTCATGAAACGGTTGTAACTACGATGAAAGCATGCGGCTTCAAGCTGACAAATTTTGTGTATTGTCTGTACTGACAACAACAACAACAGCAACAATAGCAACAACATGAGACTTTCATTCTTGCCCTTCCCCCCCTTGATAAAGATACACTTTGCTGCGCTGTCTCAACTGTTGTTTTCCAGACGCTTTGTTGCCGTTGTCATTTGTTGCTGGCTTTTTGGGTTGCCACAGCGCTCTGATTATATGCTACGTACTATTTCATTTGCTGACAGACGCGCACGTACAACAAAACTCCACAAAGACAACAACAACCAAAAACAGCAACAAGAGACATCTTAACCACAAGTGCCTTAGCAAGCAAATACAGGCGCTGTGCTCAAACCGAATTCGTAATACCTTGATAATATCTGAACTACGATAAATCATGAAAATGATAATTTACCAATTTACTTTCATACCATGAACCGAGCCTTAAACCAAATGATTTCGAAGCAAATCATACTTTCGCTTAAAAATTGAAAATAAACTACTTTTAGGTTAGACCCAGCACCAAAGCATAGGCAGCTTGGGCCCCAACCTTTGGCAGATCAAATATAGCCCGAAATTTCTATATGAAAACATCTACGGCATGCAATATTTTCAGTAGAACGGGCAATTGTAAACAAGAAATTGAAATGTTACATAAAAATGTTTAAAAATATATGTAAGCCAAGGTTTGAACCAAGACGTTGGTTCAAGGTTGTGTTAAATCAGCAGCACGATGCGAACCTAAGCACAGGGAGCTATTTATTTTACTTTATTTTGAGCTTGTTTCTTATATGTAGGAAAACAAGGAAAAATTAAAAAAACATTTTCAATTGGCTAACGCTTTAGTTGGGAGTTAAGTGGCAGCTGTCCACAGTAAAGTTCCAAGATATTAGACAAACCAAACGTAGGCGGCAATGTGCCTGAAAATATGAGTGGGATTTGTCTGCAACACGAAAACAAGAAACTGCAAGCTCCGAAAGTTGCCTTATGAAATTTATATATTTAAAATCTTAAACAATGCAAGTTTAACTTAATATTTCTGTAGCACCAATATCTAACTTAATTGTTACTTAATAGCCTTCTCTGCATTTGATTTATGCAAATGTAAAAAGCGAAAATGGCCGTGCGCTGTTATTTTGAATTGTTACTAAAATAGAGATTTTGCATACATTAAATCTTTGCCAAATGGCAGGTAATTAAGACAAAAGGTGACAAAATAAAAATTGATAAAGGGCGATTAAGAAAGCTGAATTCAATTTGGCAGCTTAATTTTGTTAATTTCTATGTGGCAGGAATATTTGTATGGCAGTGAAATAAATGCTTGTAGAGTTGATTTCCATACATTTTGCCAGCAAACATGTTGCGAGATTCATGCTGCCCGCCCGAACAAGCTGAGCAGGCACATTCAATGAGCAAGCACATCTGCATGGGGAGTGCCTGGAGCTGTGCGGCGATGTGTCGATGGTCACACGATAGCTGGATACTTAAAACGAGTGCCATGCAATTATGATCCGCTAGCTTTTGGCTGAGCGCGCTGCTCATGGGCATGTCAACGCCCAGGAAGAGCTGCAAGGCAGACCTTTTCCAGCTGTTGCTCTTCCAGACTCGAGTGCATAAAATAGTTCCACTTATGCTAAATGAAATGTAAACTTGACGCAAAGTAGATTTATTAATTTCCAGATTGTCGTCGTGGAAAACAGAAGTGAAAATGCGAGCGGCAAATGACAACTCAATGTGCCTGTCGCTGGCATTGCGTTGGGCGGGCGGCGGTGCAAATTATGAAATTAGTATTATGTGAAATGGAGTTAAAAGTGTGATTAACTTGGCGCGTATGTAAAACCCCCAGTCGAAGCCATAGCCACAGCCAAAGACAAAGGCATCCGAGGCATTAAACATAAAGCATACGGCATAATAAGCTAGCTAAAGCAAACGGCAAACCGCAAAAACGCCAAAGACAATGAAAGTCAACTAGTTGCGTGTGTGTGCGCGTGAGTGTGTGTGTGAGTGTGAGTGTGTGTGTGCGAGTGGCAATTAATACCATTTCAGTTAGTTTTCGCAGCCAGCAACTGTTTTCCAAGTGAGCAAGCATGCGATTTCGTCTCCAGCTCCCAACGCTGACAGAAGAAGAAGAAGACACACACATCAGCCCTGCCACAATGTTGTTGTTGTTGTTGTTGTTGTTGTTGTTGTTGTCGCTGCTACTGCTGCTGTTGGCTTATTAGCAATGACACTTAGAATCGGCATTGGGCTTGTCAAGTGGAGAAAGCCACGCAATGCGGTTGCCCAAAAAACCGCAAGCGCAGCGTTCCAACTCCAAACACAGCTGCATGTTATTTCAAGTTCGTTGCCTAAGTCTTTTGTTCTGCATGCGGTAAGTGCACGAAAAACAACTAAATTCGCATTGGGGCTGAATGTGTGAAACAAATTGGATTAACTGGCACGCGAATCTATTGCCCAGCCACGAGTTTCGATTTCGATTTCGATTGTGGGCATCCGGAATTGGCCTCTGCCCAACCGGCTGGGCAGGGCCTCGTTCAGCCTCGTCGCAGGGCAATGTCTGTTGCGCTTTGCTTGCTTCGCTCTCTCAACTTTTCTATAGTTGACTATAATCATACACTATTAAATGTGCATAAAAACTAATACTCGAGCCCAAAAACCAAAGCCAAATATAATTTATAAGTATTAAAAAGAAAATCCGCAGACCAACAATTAATAGACCATGAACAGCAGCTAGACGTTTTCATTGCTTGGACTTTTTAGAGAAAATTGCACACTTTTCAAAGCTAAACTTCAGACTCAGTTTCAGATCTTACTAAGGTACACATAACTCCCATATCTCTTGGAAAGGGATTCAATAACAGAAATGGAACAGAACGCAATTGAACAAATTATAATAAATTAAAATAAATTTAATTTTTAATTTAAATCAATTTGCATTCTATGCTTGCACTTAAATGCTAAGATAGTGGTTGAGTAGTTATTTATTGACATTATATACATAATTTTATAATTTTATGGAAATATTATTAAATATTATACTCCATTTTTATTTTATTATACTTATTATGGCAAACTACCGTGCAGCTAACATTAATTTCTATTTATTTATATATATTTTATTTATTTTTTTTTTATGTATTTTTATTTGTTAAAGTACTTTGAACTTTGTACTTAAATATGGCAAAAACTAACCTTTTAATTTGAAGCGAGCTGCGTCAATTGTTTGCAAAATATTGAAATGAATGTTGAACTTTGTTTTTTAATTCCTTTCTTTCGTTGTTGTGCTTTTTGTGTATTTTTCTTTAAACATAAGCAAGCAACTATTTTGAATACTTGTCGACTTCAGCTCACGCAAAACATTTTTCATCGGCTTTTGCAAATATTGTGCAAGCCATAATTAATTGCAATGTGAAAATAAATGTTGCATAAAAACGAAAAACAAAAAATGCAGACACAAAACAAAACAAATACAAGAGACACGCACGAGTAATAGACACAGGCACAGGCAACGTCCAGGGGTCAAGGATTCCTTTTTTTATTTATTTGTATCTTTTTTTAATACTTTTTTTTTTTGGCAACCGTTGAACAAACGTAACGGCAACAAGTCAAACGGGCAACCAGCTTACAAGAAATGCGCGCGCTTGCAGCAGCTCGAGGCACGAAAAAGACGACCACGACCACGACGACGACGACGACGATGGAGCTGCCTGTGAACCGGGGTCGGTAGCGATCCGTCAAACACGTTTCCCAGTTACAACTTCCCAACGGAATGATTTGGCCGAATCTGCAGCAGCGCCAATGAAGCTCGGCTAGACAGCCAGAGACAGCGACAACGGCGCCCACCGTTAACACAAAGCTGGCGCCGGCAAGCGAGAGAGAGCCCAACCACAGAGAAAGAGGTAGAGCGAGAGAGAGAGAGAGAGAGTGAAAGATTGAGGCAGCCCAAAGCCGGCTATCACCTGCTGCCAGCTGCAGTCAACAGCATTCGCAGAGAGAGAGAGAGAGAGAGAGAGAGAGAGTTTGAGTGTCTGTGTGGGAGAGACTCTCTTTGGCTTGCATTGAGAGCTGAAGAAAGTAGCGAGTCAGCGAGTCGCTTTGTCTGCGAGCACCCTATAAAACTTTGATCTACAAACTAATATTCAAGCAGCTACTGTTGCAGCTCCAGTTGTTCAGATTCCAATTCAGCTAATCGAATTTGTCAACTCGAGCCATCAGCTTGCCTTGGCCAGTGGTTCCACTGGAGACACCACTGAACATGCTCGACAAGCTGACATGTTTTGCATATCGATAAAACGGTGTTTCGGTGCTACATGTAGTTGTTCTGCTTGAAGCAACTTAAGTTTCATAAATCTTTGTATTTAATTATTGACAGCTCGCAATTTCTAGTCATTATTGCGATTCGCTTATTAGAAGGCCTGATGAGCAGCCAAGTGAGTATGCCCTGCATTGCACTTACAAAGCGCTTACGACTTCTTTGAGTACCGAAATCGAGCCGAGTAAAGATCCTTTGTTATTGCTGTCCCAACACTTTTCCATAGCTATGTTGAAAAATATCATATATATATATTATTCCCATTCCATTCCCGAACCACACTGTTCGGGATCGCTATGTTCCTCCCTCTCTCCCCCTCAGCTACAGATCCCATCCCAGCTGCCTGTCTGGCTGAAGAGGCGCTATAGATTACAGATGGAATCCCGTCAGTTTAGCCTTGAATTTCCCTTCATATTATCGATATGTTATCGAATTGTAAAGTAACATTTCATTTCCCTACCAACTATTTGACTCAATTAATGAACTATCTCTAAATCCGGTTTTTAGTTTATATCTTGAGTAACTAAACAGAAGTTTATTTCGACTAAATATTGACATGCTTTTCTAAAGCTCATATCTAGTAAAACAACTAATTTGATGAGTTTTTCCCACACAACTTAAATTTCCCTTTCTTAATATGAGTTATTTGTGTCGATGCCCACAACGAATTGTAGAGTTGCATTCAGTTCCCAATCAATTACATCGAGTACTTGGTTAAGTACTTGCTTAATGTGAGGCCTATAAATAGGGCAAATCTCTGTAGGATAACTCATTCGTCTACAGCCTGGCTGGCAGGCGAAACCATTTTATTTTTCTCCTTTTTTTTTTACCTACTTTTCATATTTATTAAATATTTTTCTATAGAACATTTTTTTATATATATTTTTTTTGTAAACAATTTTTTTTTTTTTGGTAATTTCTTTCCTTTGGGTATATGCTTTTGTAAAGTTGATAAGAAAGATGATATATTTTTTGATAAATTCTGTATTGCAAAGTAGTACAAATATTTCTACTGTTGGTTAAATGCCGAGAAGTATGGTGGCTGGAGTTTAAGCGAGATCCTTTAAATCCTAACCTTTCCTTTTCAAAAACTTTCGTTGGTGTCGAGTTATAGAAGCGTATGATACACATATTATATGATTTATTTATTGAAGTGCATTACTTGGTTGGGAAGTTTGTATAATTTCTAAACGGGCTTATCCCAAATCACGAATCAGATTTTAAGCTGCGACGGGCAGGCGATGCTGGCTGTTGCAATATTTGTAGACAGTTGCATTTGGTGGTTTTTCTTTTTCTCAATGAATCGTAAACTTAAAAAAAAAAAATGTTGATTTTTTCATTTTACTTTGTTGCATAAGCAAATGTCTTCAAAATGAGCTCACTTTCAAAAAAAATTGTAACAGGAAAAAAAAGTAAAGTTTATTTTCGGCCCACACGGCGTATGCGCAACGCGCACATCCGTCATAACTTTAAGCTGGAGGCTCTTTTTCCACAGGCTTCACCTGTTTGACCCACGGCCCATCAGACGTTCGGGCAATGCGCAAAAGTCAAATCATGACTCTCAACTGGAGGCACTTCGTCCACTCGGTGTCGCTTTTAAGCCAAACAGAGCGGCAGATTGCGCAAGGCGAGCCGCAGGCGAATCGCCGTCCGTTTAATTGCCGCATTTAAAGCTGCAATTAATTTGGTTTTTTCTTCATTTAACTTGACTTCAAATTTTTAATTAAAGGCAATCCACGACGACGCGAAGCCACTCGGAAATGGCAGACGCTCGACTAGAATCGAGCGAATATCACAAAGCATTGCCAAAATTAAATTTCTGTTTATGCTCTTGCTGTGGGTACATCAATGTTTTTTATCAGCTCGCAATCGTTTTGCCAAAATAAAACAAGCGTGGAGTACTTCTTAGAGAGAAACAATATGATACCCTCTCATAGGTCTGGTAGTGTATTTTAGCTGCGGCAACTTTAAATTAATTCTTCGCTTGAGTTTTTCAAAGTTTAAAGTTTTTATAATTAAGTTTGTTTTTTGCTTTTAATTATTATTTTTTGTTTTAGTTTTTTTTTTTTTGATCGTTTTTATTAACTATCAACCAAATATGATGGTTCCAAATATTTTTGTATTTCGTCGTCTTTGTGCTTATATTTGTGTTTTTTCTACACAGCAGTTAATCATTAGCAATATCGTAGGGAACTTTCAGCTATAAATTGTGCTGCCTGGCAGCCAAGAAGCATCACAAGCTATTGGAGCAGCGCCCCGAGAGCTACTTAAACAGCAACAACTGTAACAACAATCAACTTATTCAACTACCAATATGAAGGTAACAGAATTCATTTAAGGATTCATCTTCAGGACCGACTAAAATATACATTTACAGGTCTTTGTCTGCTTGCTGGCCACTCTGGCACTGGTTAATGCTGGACAACGCGGCGGAGCTGGCGGTGGTGGTGGTGGCTATCTGCCAGGCGGTGGACGTGGCGGCGGCGGTGGCGGTGGCGGTGGCTTCAGGAATGGAGCTGGACTCATCTCTCATGTCTCACAGTTGCATGGCAACACGAAGGTGCAAATTGGCTCAGGCGCTAGCGCTGGAGCCTATGGTGGCGGTGCTGGCGGCGGCGGCGGCGGTGGCTGGCAGGGAGCAGGTGCTGGCGCTGGTGGTGGACGCGGAGGCGGTGCTGGTAGCTGGCAGGGTGCTGGTGCTGGCGCTGGCGGCTATGGTGGCGGTGCTGGAGCTGGCGGCTATGGCGGCGGTGCTGGAGCTGGCGGCTGGCAAGGAGCTGGTGCTGGTGGCGGACGCGGCGGCTACGGCGGCGGTGCTGGAGCTGGCGGCTATGGCGGCGGTGCTGGAGCTGGCGGCTGGCAAGGAGCTGGTGCTGGTGGCGGACGCGGCGGCTATGGCGGCGGTGCTGGAGCTGGTGGCTGGCAGGGAGCTGGCGCTGGCGGTGCAGGCAATGCCTGGGGCAATCCGGCCTCGTTCGATTATTCAGTGAACCATGGTGCTAGCGCCTCCGGTGGTGGCGGTTCCCGCGGCGGTGCTGGTTGGTGGAACGATTAAAATAATTGTTTGCACTAGATAGAGAATGGATATGACAAACCGAATAAAATGAGTAAATCAAACAGGAAATGCGTTTCAATTAAAGAGGGCTGCCAGATCTTTTAAATTGGATTGCAGTGAAACTTTTGCTATACATTAAGCCAAATAAAATATATGCCAGATGGCGCTTAAACAGCTTGACAACGGCTTTAACCTGAGCTCCTATAGAGGGCGACACAGTGCACAAAGTTCGTGACAAGAGTCTTTTGTTTCAGCGTTCAAATTGTAAGCTGCAGATGGCGCTTCCAGTTTAATTTGGCCAATTTTCAGCAGAGGCGCCAGAGCGCGCCACATGCCCTGTGTTATCTTCAACTCTAGGTGGCGCTAGCCTCGAAGCCGGCCAGTTCGTTGCCTAAGTCTTTCGTTTCATATAAAACCTGTTCGCTTAACCATCTCTCGTGATATTTGTACCGCATTCAGACCGGGTTAATGAAGTTCAATGTCAGAGCGCGGCGTTGGCTGTGAAAAGCGAAAGTCGAGCGATGGCATGGGCTGGCCCCAGCTGTGCACAGCTGTGCACAGCCAGATCACAACGGTATCATCGGTGCGACAGCTCAGTGTCACAATGCAACGGCCATAAAGGATAAGCCCGACCGACAGGCTGTGCATCAGGCTGTATTAACGCACTTGAAGGCATTGCAAATTGAAACTGAACTAAACACACTTGGACAATTCAAATTAAACAGCTTATTGCTTATTGTATTTGGTTTTTGTAATTAATTTTTTTTTTTTCGATTTTCATTCTCATGTTTTTGATTTATTGCCAACCACTTCACGTGTGCATAAACTTGTCTTTACCTTTTGATTTTTCGCTTCCGCCGTTTGCTTTTTTTTGATAGGCTTTGCATTTTGTATTTGCCATGCCATGTGTGTGTGTGCTTGTGTTTGTGTTTGTGTGTTTATTTCTTTGTGGTCTACGGTATGGTCAAGTGGTGTTTGGCTGCTTGGCGTCGTCGTGTCTCGCATGAGACGTGCCCAGAACCTTGGCAAAGCCACAAGCAATCGTATGGCTTTTTTGCATTTTGTGCATAAGACAAATATAATTAAACAAGCAAATACAATTTGTTGTTGATTTCGAATTGTTGTTGTGTGTATTTGCATTTCATATGTTTGGCTCGGCTCAACTGGTTTGCCATCTAGCAAATATTTGCCGTATTGCATGTCTGTCCCAACACACTGAGCAAACTTTACATTGTGGCATTGAGCGCAGACCAATTATTTCGTAATTTTATGAAGCAACCAATTTATTAACGCCAGAAAATAAGAAAACTTAGCACTTGATGCGTGGCTAAGTTCAAGGGCAAGCTGACACAAGATTTGGAAGCCAACACTTAAGAGTTTTAGTAAGAAAGCATGTTTACTCTTTCTTTAGTTAATCAATGAAAGAATTCTTCTACAACTTTGAAAAAGCTTCACATGTAGATGCAACAAGTCATATACGAAGTGAGGCTTAACACTACGGAAAAAGCTTTGACAAAATAAAACTGAGCCAGCTCAGTCATAAAGATATATATTATTGAAAAAATCAAACTGTTTATTTCCAAACATAGATTAGCAACAATCTAGAGCACAATCTCCGTGATGACCTCCAATACTTGATTTGTGAAATAATACTTTCAGGTTTATATATAAGTAGAAACTGTCTCTTTATACTTCAAATTGGTGTTAATGGATCTGTGTTTGTCTCTGACACGACTTTTGATATTTGTTTGTACAGTTTTTTTTCTGTCTCTCTTCAGTTTTCACAGCATTTAAATCATAGTTTTATTTAAATCAGTACAGCTACTGATTTTTTGCATATTGAGTAGCCTGCCGCTGTAAATGTTTATGAACAGGATTATTTGAATGCATTAATCTGCAATTAAAAAACAATTTTTATGGGTCACGTTAGCAGCGGCAGCCTTAATGCTACAGCTATTTTAATTTATATGTTTTCCATTCCCATCAATTAGCTACAGAATACAGCATGCACACATACATATATATACGTATGTATGTGCACATACATATATACATATATAGATATATCGATGGCTTTTTATGTGTACGTCTGATTACTATGGAAAGTCGACAGCCGTTTATGCAAATCAATTATATCGCAGAGACCTGTGCATTTTCATATACATTAATATTACATCCATGCATATGTACATGCACATACATACATACATACACACTTATGTATGCACGTATAAGTGGCTTTAGTACGAACAGAATCTTTAATATATGCCACACGGCTGCATTGAGTATAATTATAATTATATGCCAGCTATAGTTTATGGGTGTCATCAATTCTGCAACCCTATAATGACAATGGCGGTACTTGCGAGGGTCGATCAAAAACTAGGTGACTTACATACATATGTATATGCGGAGCAGACATTAATGCTCTAGACCAAAGAGCTTCAGCAGAGACACCCACTAAGAAAAGTCCTCGTATATCAGCAGGGCTTCCAAAAGCTTATTTTCTTAAATACGGTGCTGGAAAGTGGTGTTGCATTCAAGGATACATTTTGAACCAATTGAACCACCCTCTCATGTGAGCATGCGAGTAGATGGGACCACCAAAATATAAAATCTTTATGCACTGCTGCAGCTAGACATTCACTTCTGTGCAGTTGGGTCAGTAATTGCATATGAGTTAGTGAATAAATAAATATTTTAATTTCACGAGAGCCTTCAGATTGAAGGCAATGCGATGGGAACTACTTTTTATTAGGCTGTAATGGAAGATGATTCTATTGTAACAAAAGACGCGTTGCCCGCCAACCAAAATGTATCTATCCGCAGCATTTTTATCTTCATCTAATGAACGTGTTGAAAAACAAAAGCACATGACGGTTTTTTTTTTGTGTTTTGTTTTTTATCTTGGTGCTGGCAGCGCGTGAGGCCCCAAAACTGGTTAAGAATATTTCTGAATGCTGCCGCACTAAAAGGCAAAACGGCACGAAAAAAAATATATATATATACATATATCTATAGAAAAATGTACAATGGCGACCCAATATACAGATCGTAAAACTATAAGATCGTTGGGTACTTAATATATACATATGTATATATTCCGAGAGCTGCGAGCTTGTATGCAATGGCATATACAAATCGTAATAAAAATTCTTTATTTTTCTTAGTTTTAATCTTATTTAACGTGTCATATATACGAATTAAATTTAATTATCAGTTTGGCAATAATATGTACAACTTTGATGATTATAGTATAATTAATAAAACTTCCATTATGCGCTTTTAAATGTCATGTCTATAAATCGCGCATTACAGAAAATTAGTTAAAAGCTTAAATAAATTTAAATAAATTCTCGGGAATGCAAAATTGTATATATTTGTGTACTATTATTTAGCAAATATTTATTGTTAATCTTCATATGCGAATTAATTAATTTTTTTTTGTTTCTATTTTCGGCAGCTGCAATTTGAATAAATGAGCTAAAACACAGCCAAAAACTAATGTTTAACTAATAAATATTATTAAGAAGTTTTGTTATTGTAATATTTAAGCGAAAAGGAAACATAGGAAATGAAGAATTATTCTATATCTATATATGTTATATTGACTGACCTCAAGAAACGCTTAATTGACAAATGTCGAATGTGAGCCAAAGATTTCCTCAATAGATATAGCTAATGAATCAATTGTTACAGCATGCAAGACCCATATAGACATACATATTTATGGACTGACAATAAACACCCCCAACCACAAAAAATATCGAGAATTAGAGTTTAGCATACATTTTCTGTAGGTCTTAAGGTGCATTGAACTCTGGAACTAGGCGGGCTCTAACCAAACTATTTCTTTGTATTTTCTTAGTACCAACAACTACATATATGTATATATACATATACATAGAATATATATAGTATAGCATACATATATATGTACGTATTGCTCAGTCAATTGACTATGCAAATATGAGCCAAAGCATAGGCAGCATCTCGGAGCTGAGCCGAGAACCGGTTCTGGCTTGCGCCTATTTATAAGCGATGATGTTGATGGGAACGCTTCGATATTAGGCCAAGCCTAAGGCTGCCAACTGAAGCGATCGGGCCCCATTCGCTGGCTTCCTGATTATCAGATCTGGCGTTACAGTTTGTCGTTTTGCACAGGCCACTTAATACGCTTAGCTCGTGTGGGACCTTGGTCTGCAAATGAGCAGCAGCAGCTACTATGGACGGGCTGTCCAAATATCATTTATCAATTGGGCAAGCTCTGCGTGTTGTCGACTGCTTTTTGACAAACTGTTGATCTATTGTTGATGCTGTCTTTTCTGTCTCTCTTCTTCTTGCGTATGATCAAACGCCGTTAATTTGTTTGACTTGTGGCCCAATGGAACCAACCTATGTTTGAGAAAACAGCCAGCATGCTATCCGAGCGCGTTAACAACTAGCAGATACCCTGTAGCAGGGCGCAAAGTATCTCAGTTTGACTCAGCCTAAGGCCGACATTGACTCGGCATACCCCTTTGGCGTACAGCCCATGAATAGAGCGTATTAACAATGGCCAAGTCTAAGTCGCGCATGCGTAAAGATTTGCATAGTTACCGGAGACAATCGGCAAACAAAAGGCACGTCGGCAGCTGGTCAAAAGCAAATATCTTGAACAACATAGCACATACACATACAAAATATGTGGGTTATTAATTCTTTTAATTGCTTAAACGATCAAAAGCAACAAATTGCTGAAGCACTCAAATCAAGTTAACCACACATCGTGCTTCAACTCGTGACACGAACGTCTGCATGATGGGAATTTAAATTATGCGAAAGAGCGATAATTTAATTTTAATTTTAAAGCATAAATTTTATATAAATATATATGGATACAAATACGCAATATTTGGCTTTAAAACAAACTAAAAAAAAAAGTATAAAAAATATATATAAAAAACCAAAAATGTCTCTAAGAGTCTCTCGTCTGGATTTCGAACACAAAACATTAAGAGAAACCGTCAGCCGAAAGTTATATCTTAATTTCGAGCCAAAATTATTTACTTACCATACAAAACAAACACGTCGTGCATGTCGTGTCGCGTCGCTAACATTGCTGCTGCCCGTGCACGACACGCGCCCATCTCTACGCTAAGGCACTTGCTCTATCTTCAACTCGAACTCCCTCTGTCGCCAGGCTGATGCTGAAGCTGATGCTGCGCATAGGCAATCATGAGTTATTGAGTTATTCATGCTATGCGATACTCGTTGTGTATTCGTTGTGTATTGATTTCGAGCACGTTTTTTGGTATAAATGCGTGTTGGCATCTTAGTTGTAGAATTAGTCAACGCTTCCGTTTTGTCTTGAGCAGCACATCGAAATTGAAATCGTGATCGAGATACCAATCTTTTGCAAGATGAAACCGTTTGCCTGTATTCTTGTTATCCTCGCTGCGCTTCTGGCCGGCAGTCAGGCTTCGCTTGAGGGTCTCCTTGGCGGCGGCGGCGGCGGTGGAGGTGGTGGCGGTGGCGGCATTGTCCAGCTGCTGCAAAGCAAATTGGGCGGACTCGGTGGAGGACTTGGCGGTGGAAACGGCGGTGGCTACTCTGGTGGTAGCGCTGGTGGCTACTCGGGTGGCTACTCTGGCGGCCGCTCCGGCGGCTACTCCGGCGGCTACTCTGGCGGCCATTCTGGCGGCTACTCCGGCGGCTACTCTGGCGGCCAATCCGGCGGCTACTCCGGCGGCTACTCCGGCGGCCACTCTGCGCCCGCTAAGGTTATCATCGTCGAAGTGGTCAACCAGGGCCAGGCTGGCGGACATGGCGGTTACTCCTCGGGCGGCTATGGTGGTGGTCATGGCGGCTACTCCTCGGGCGGCTATGGTGGCTCTCAGGGCGGTTACTCCTCCGGTGGCTCCGGCTGGAACAAGGGCTGGTAAGCCAGCGCTTAGCCCAACAATAGCCTTAGAGTCAAGTTCAAACAGGTAGCCAAAAAGCCAGCAATCGCAATAATCTTCAGTTATTTCTAAGTTCCATTTTTTTTTTTTTTTAATTAAATGTTTTTATATATATAAAAATACGCTTTTTTCTTGCTAGTCTTAAGCTGAAAATTAACGCAGAAATTTTCAATTCATATTGTTAATATTAAAATGAGGCATCGCCGGCTCAAACCGGTTGGCGGAGTGCTTCCTGTTTGACCCATTGTCCGCGCGGCGCGGTGACCTCATGGCACAGCCAGCCGCTTTGCATGGGCTCCACCTAATTGGCGCTGACTGCAATTTGGCTCTAATGCGACATTTATACCACGGGCGCGCGAAGATCACCCGCCGTAAATTGGCCAAAACGAAGACAATTCAATTTGGCAAGGCTTATATTTTACATGGGGCCCAGCGTTTGGGCCTTGTTGCTGCAATCGTTGAGCTCGACAGTTAAACGCTTTGTTGCGGAATTTGCAGCGTGCCGCGTTTCTTATTTTTTTTTGGTTTTGTGGCACTTGATTGATTACCGGCCATTGAGGTCTGTCAGTTGCCGAACGAATCGATCGCACAAAGGCCCGATTTTGATTTAATGCCGCCCATGAAATTCTGCAAGTCTCCGACCGCAAAGCCCAACAAAAGTCAACAGGTTCAAATGCGCCAGTTTCAGCTTTTGCTATTGACTGTCTATTTACTTGAGGCTAGATCAAATAGAGGGGGCTGAGAGGGGAGGTAAGTATCAGCAATCAGCGATCTTTGCCATTAGTTTTCATAACTCTGCTTGTTAAGTGCTATCTGAAAAGCTCGCTTCCGAATACCCTAGAAACATGTGTTCTTCGGTTGTTAATGGACCAATCTACAATCAAATTTAATTTTGAGCGAATGTCAAGAATTCTCATACACAAGATCGTCTCGAAATGTTACTAAAGGCAAATGATGTCTTTCGCTTGAATACGACCACGTTTTTCCGAGGACATCAATGGGTCGCAAAAACAAAGGTTTTAATAGAGCAGTGTTGAAAAGTCTTAAGAGCTTAGCTATCCTTAGGTTATTCTTTTTAAGAACTTTAAGCACCAAAACATTAAGTAATGGTAAAGGTATGAAAACTAAATGAGCGCACGTTACACCAGTAGCAAACAGCTATTGGCTGCTCTACTTAGTCGCTTTACAACACTGCCACATATAACCACTAGCATGAAGAGCAGCACAGCACTAAAAGAAGAGAAGTGACTGAATGCTTATTGCTTTATGAATTGTATTGACTCAGTACCTTAAACAAGTCTGCAAACCAATTAGAGCCCGAAATTCAAATATACTTTTGACTTTAAAACGAATCTTGCCCAAAAACCAACTAAACCCAAGTCGAAATATATCTTTTTTTAAATGTTTTAAGTAAACAACTTAGTTGGCCATAGGCTTTTTCTAACTATATTAGCTAGATGCCAAATCCGGCTGGAAATCAAATTTAGCCCTCAACATCTGGCAGGCAATATTTTCAGTAGAACGGGCAAATTTAAATTAAAAAGAGAACTTTTTCATTGACATTTTTAGAATATATTTGTGACAGATCAAGTATGAACCAAGGTATGATATCGAAAACTAGAGGCAAGAAATTGGTTCAAGCCTTAGGTCTACCTTATTAATTATTTTTGGTTGGCAGTCTCATTTTGAATAAATTTCTAAACCTGTACAAAGTGTTTAAAATTTTGTACTAAGCTAGAAGCTTTCAAAGCCCTTACTTACGAGTTTTACAACACTGTCACATGCCAAAAGCCCCACCATAACACTAAAAATTAAGAACGTTAAAAGTGGTTAAAAGCATAGTGCTATTTTGTTTAAATTAATTTAAATTTTGAATTAATAATCTAAAAGCGAGCTTTAAGCGCCTATCAACTTGTTTTACAACACTGTCACATGCAACCATCAGCAAAAGTCGCAGGGAAGCATGCAAAGAGCTTTAAAAGTAGCTGAAAGTGCTATGCATCGACGGAATTATTTTTAAAAGATCTTGAAGTTAGAGAAAATATTCGACATGATACCATGCCACCAGACTTTAGGCACATTCTAATCTCTTTCACAACACTGTAACATGCAAGCATGGGAAAAAGTCGGAGGGAAACGTGGGCAGAGCTTTAAAAGTAGCCGAAAACTTAATGCAAAACTAGTTTTTTTTTAAATTCAAAAATTATTTTAAAAAAAATCTTTAAGCTCAACCAAATGTGAAAATTTTTCAAGATGCCATCGTCAACTTGTCCAAGTCAAATGGATTCTTGAATTTAAATAGATTCTTCAGTTCATACCAAATTGTATTGTATATCGGATTGATTGATTGCTCGCCGTGTGCTGGTGACCCGATTTGTGTGCACTTTGGCTTGCAAAATGCTTAACACGAACCGTGGCAGGCTGTGGGGCAACGTTGCAACGTCCACGGTAGTCGGCGACACGTGTGCAGCCGACGCCAAGCTCATTGATTATGAGCCCGACAAGCTCAGCTGGCTAATGGCAGCCATAAAGAATTGGCCACCAGTCAATTGCTTTGCCCCCAAAAGGTTGTTACATAAAAATGGCGCGCCAATAAATCGATCTTCACGATGTGGTTTGCTGGCGGCTGGCTATTGTCAGAATCGCCAGAATCTAGAGTCTGGCCCAGAGGCTGAGTCAGGTGCGCGTGCGCAACTGCGTCTGGGACTGCAAGTTAGCACGGAGTGAGGGGGGGTTGCCCGGGACGGGGCGTTGCCAACAATAGATGGCAGCAAAGCGTACGAAATTGAAAGTTGGCATAATGAGGGCCAACTGCACGAAGCCAAGATCGAAACGAACGGCCGGCCGTAAACAGATTTGGCAATTACATCTGATTACACTGCAGCAGCAGCGACGGCGACGACGACGACGACGACGACGACGACGACGGCGACGACAGCAGCAACAACTGCATCTGCAGCGACAGCGGCTAGAATCTTAGATGCGCAGCACTCGCTGGCTGTATAAATAGCCGAGAGTGCGCCCAGTTGGAAATTAGTTAGTGCACAGCAGCAGCAGCAACAGCAGCAGCAGCAACAACAGCAACAACAGCAACAACAGCAGCAGCAACAAGAAGAAGAACAGCACCCACAAAAGATGCAATCGATACGTCGTTTGGTTCTGTTTGGACTTTTGGCCGTGCTGAGCGTCTGCGCCTTTGCCAAGCCACATGGCTGGAGCAGCAGCGGTGGCGGCGGCAGTGGCGGTGGTTGGTCATCGGGTGGCGGATCCTCCGGCTGGTCTGGTGGCGGCGGCGGTGGCAGTGGCGGCGGCGGCTGGAAAAGCGGCGGCGGCGGCGGTGGCTGGTCATCGGGTGGCAGCTCCTCTGCCTGGCCCAGCAAAATAAGCATCAGCGCTTGGCCTTCCAGCGGCGGCGGCGGCGGCAGCAGCGGCGGTGGTTGGTCCTCAGGCGGCAGCGGTTGGAAGAGTGGCGGAGGCGGCGGTGGCGGCGGTTGGCCCAGCGGCGGCGGCGGCAGCAGCTCTGGCTGGAAAGTGAGCTCCGGAGGCGGCGGTGGCGGCGGCGGCCTAGGCACTAGCTGGTCTAGCGCATTGTCAAGCCTTTCCGGATGGAAATCTCAAGCATTGTCGGGTCTGACCAGCGGCTGGAAATCAGGCGGCGGCGGCGGCGGCAGTGGTGGCGGCTGGAAGTCAGGTGGCGGCGGCGGAGGTGCCTGGAAGTCAGGTGGTGGCGGCGGCGGCTGGAAGAGCGGCGGAGGCGGCGGCGGCGGCGGCGGTGGCTGGAAGAGCGGAGGTGGCGGCGGCGGCAGTGGCTGGTCGAGCGGAGGTGGCGGCAGCGGCGGCGGCGGTTGGTCCTCCGCCGGTTCTAGCAGCGGCTGGAGCTGGTAGAACCCTGTCGATAACGGAACACTGAGGCGACATTTAGCAAAAAACTGCAACTGTACATAACAAAAAGAAAAACAAAATAACTATCTCTTATGCTATAACAAAGCAATTTTTTTTTTTTATAATAATTTTTGTAATCTGTCAATAAACATTTAAAACAATGTAAACTTCCAAGTGGACATTTTTGGGACTATAGAATTGCGGTTAAGATTCGATTTTTCTAGAGCGCAAAGTCTTGAAACTATAATCAAAGTAAAGATAGTAAAGTTATTTTCCTGGGCAACTGGGAGTTCCTAGCTGGGAGTGGACAAAACAATAGCAACAACAACTATGGCCTTCGACTAAGACTATACAGCATACAACCAGCTACCACAGCCTGTCATTCAAATCTCAGGATCAGGATGTTGTTCAGTTGCCTTAACGAGAATGGCAGCTAGATAGCTGAGCCACCTAACGCTGCTATTTAACCAAAAGTCTAGTCAGCTTCAGCCGAGGTAAATTATTACGACTGACCAGGTGGAGAAGTCGATGTCTTCCATTTACTCTTCATCTGAAGAGCAGCAACACGAGATGAATCCTTGCAGCCATAGAAGCTATGGTGCTCTAACCTATTTGGTTTAGTTTAGAGATTGTTCGAAGAAAGAGATTTCCTTGCCTTAGGACACTATGCCAAGATACTATCATAGCTAGCCACTAAGTGTTGTAGACATAGCTCCTTATTTTTATAATAATAATAATAATAATAATAATAATAATAATAATAATAATAATAATAATAATAATAATAATAATAATAATATACCAAAGCACAACTAGCTGGTATAACCCGACTTAAGGTAGTGCAAGTTTTATGCCTAACATTTTTTACCTTAGTCAGTCGATCAGGCCATTCAATTTTATATAGTTGAAAGACTTGATATAGTCGAGCAAGTTGGAATTCCCTTGGAGTATGCTTGTGGCTAAGAAGAACGTCAGCGGTTTTAGCAAAATGAACGTATCTTTATTAGTACAATTAAAAGTAGAGAGGAAGGAAAAGAGTTGAGTAACTTTGGGTGTAACTAGTTAGGTAAGCGAACAAAAAAAAAATTGAAAAAAAATGAAGGTAAAGTATAGCACTTGTGGGAAATGCCTCTAGCTCTATATCTATGCCGTGGAACAGATGTCAGCCGCAGGAGTCGCAGTAGCCGGAGTATTTACATTTCGTTTCGTCTTGCAGTTCTCGTTGTGTGTGGTTCGCGTTTGGTGGTAGGCTTTACCAGCCGCCGCCACCGTGCTTTCCACCGCCTCCACCGCCGCCGCCGTGCTTGCCGCCGCCGCCTCCGTAGCCACCGCCGCCGCCGCCGTGCTTGCCACCGCCGCCGTTACCGCCTTGCCAGGAGACGCCGCTGCCGCGATTGCCGGCCAGGGACTTGCCGCCGCCGCCGCCACCACCGCCGTATCCACCGCCGCCGCCGCCGCCGCCATTCTTTTGCCAGCCGCCCTGTCCACCGCCTCCGCCGCCGCCGCCGCCGTTCTTCTGCCAGCCTCCTTTGCCACCGCCGCCGCCGCCACCGTGTCCTCCACCACCACTGCCGCCACCACCATAGCCGCCACCACCGCCGCCTCCGCCGAGGAGTCCGGCCGAGGCAATGGCAAACATGAGTCCGCACAGGAATACGACGAGCAGAGCGTAGCGCATATTGAACTGGAGTATCCTTTGATTGATGAACGGTTGCACTGAACTGTTGCTCAACGGTTGATTGCTGACTGTTGACTGCTGCTGTTGACTGCTGCTGTTGACTGCTGCTGTTGACTGCTGCTGTTGGTGCTGATAGAACCTTAGCTCCACTGATGCCATTACCGGGCCCAGCGCAGCGCTTTTATAGCAGCTGCCACGGAACAGACTGAACTCCAGCTGAGTCATGGTGCTCCCAAACACCGATTGGGCATGAAATTGAAGCAGTGCGCGATTTGTGCGGGGGTGGCGACACGCCGTCGCCATTCCCAGCGACGCACCCAAAGGCTACTCGGAAGGCTGAGAGAATCGCAAGTGGCAAGCGGCAAGGGGCTGTCGATGGCGGTCGATGCCAACGCGCTGTGCAGTCTCTCGAGTGCGCCGGCACACGCGGCGCATACGCAACGTTTATGCTGGGAATATTGCGCATACGCCACCGGATTCGCACCGAGAACGCCAACCACGCTGGAAGCACTTGTAAACTGCTGAGCCATAGCGATGTCATTAATTACAAGCATTTTGCGGCAACACTTTTTGCCAGCAGCTCACAATTTGTCTTACAATTTACAATTTACAATTTAAATTCTGTAATTTTTCATTTTTTGTTTTCTGCATAATTAATTTAACAATTTTTTTTGTTTCATTTGGGATTTCGCATGCAATGCGAGTGCCAGACAAATGTGTATGTGTGTGCTGCACGACTCAACACACACGCGTATTCGACGGGGTTCAATGTCAATTACTGTGCAAACACACAACACACAACACACAAACACACAACACACAAACACAAAAACGGCAAACGCAAAACCCAAACTCCAAGTCAAAGCCAAACAGATGAGATGCCTGTTCAAGTGAATTACTTACCATATATTGCATCAACTTGTCCACTTGCTGTTGCATTCAACGCGTGCTGCAACTGCAACAGTGTGGCGGGCCCCAAAGTCACAAATAACCCCACAGACAGGTCCACAAGACGACCTCAGCCAAATGAGCAAAAAATATGCTATGCATCTGATGCACACTGAACGCAGACGCATTTATCAGGTGTTTCTTTTAAGCCCGCACATCTTTTTTTCTGGATACGTTTATATAATAAAATCAAACCGAAGTCTTTTGAACTTAATTAAATAAACTTAAATAAAGTTATCGGAAAGTATATTAACTTTTTCCGATTTGCAGTCTATATATAAGCCATTTACTATGATAATAATAGTTATTTAGAATTCATATACTGAAAGAAACGCTATAATCGTGCTTTGAACCGAACCGATTCGGAAGGGGAATTCCAATCAATTTTTGGAGCATGAAGCGAACCTTAATTCAAACCTAAAGTACCCAAAAAACAACCGCATCATATATTCTATGCTTAAAAAAATTAATTTAAGCTAGACTTTTTGTAGAGTAGTCTCCAAGCATTGAAGTTATCTAACTATACTTGGTAGATGTCAATTTTGAACAGAGATGCGAATCTATCCCGCAATTTCTCTTTGAAAATATTTATGGCAGGCAATGTTTTCAGTAGAACGGGCAATTATAAATTAAAAATATAATTGTTTCATTTAAATTATAAAAATTGCAATCTTAAGCTGGTTTGATGCTTTAAGCAAGAGAAAGAGTGTATTTATAGGAATATATTTTCATATATTGTATCAAAGAAGCTGTCAGAAGGAACAGAAGGTGGGATAAGTATTAAATATATATATATTTGATATATAGTTTATGGCATACTTTATATGGTTTCGCATTTTAAAAGTGCCAAGTAAATGCTGGATCTGGTGCCACTGTGCCCCCTGCAAGAAACTGTCAGATGATGAGCAAACGAATGTTCCACGGGCATTGTGAATGCATAAGGTAATAGCAATAATTACGGCGTCAAGTTAGCATATTAATTGTTATGGGCCATAATTCAAATGTGCATTTATGTGAATTTCGAGATCAACGAGAACACAGAACCGCCTCAAGTTCGGCTAACAGCTGCCCCCATCCCAGTCGGCTGGAACAGCTTGTTCTATGCCTCGATCTAGCTAGCGTTCCCAGGCAGACAAAGACGCCAGCCGAAGATGCGGCTGGCTGCGGGGCGAGCACAAAAACTTCAAGATGTTTCATCCAAGTATGTAAATCGTTGTAGTTTTTAATTGCTCTCGACTATGAAATGAAATATGGCAAACTGAAACGTGGCTAGAGAATGCTCGTCAATCATCTTTCAACGATCCGGCGATGCATTCGAACAAAAATCATGCGATTTTTTGCTTAATTTACAATTTGCAATTTGTATTTGTTTAAAAAAAAAATTATTTCTTTATAAAAATGGGAAGAAAAAAAACTATCTTATATATATACGTAATATAATATCAAAAATCAATAAAATCAAATCGAAAACGAGGGGTCCCAGAGTTGCCAGCGGTCCTTACTACCAGCCGCTGCTGCCCCAGCCATTGTTGCCACTGGACCAGCCATTGTTGCCACTGGACCAGCCGCTGCCGCCGAGACTCTGGCCAGACCATCCGCCACCGTTGCTCCAGCCGCTGCTGCCGCCGTTGCTCCAGCCACCTCCATTGTTCCAGCCGCTGCCGCCGCCGCCGCCAATTTTGATTACCTTAATTATCTTGGGCTGGGAGGACCATCCGCTGTTCCAGCCGCTGCTGATGCTGCCGCTGCTGCCCCAAGGATTCGAGCTCCAGCCGCTGCTGCTGCTGCTGCCCCAAGGATTCGAGCTCCAGCCGCTGCTGCTGCTGCTGCCCCAGGGATTCGAGCTCCAGCCGCTGTTGCCGCCGATCCAACCGCTGCTGCGTATAAGTCCCGCCGAGCTGCAGGCAAACAGAGCGCTGAGTACAATGAAGAATTTCATCCTGGAATCTCTGTTGATATGGTGGGTGTGTGGGTTTTGAAGTGTGGCAATTGAATGATCTGAAAATGTACGCAGCGAACGCTATTTATCTAGATTTGCATAGCACCAAATCAGTGTAAAGCCGGGGAGCGGCTGAGCGGCTCATCAAGTCAAGAATCCACAAAATAAATCGTACAGAGTGACAGTGGGGATGGGGGTGGGGGGAGGTTGCCCTGGCCTGGTCTTGGTCAGCTGATATATAAACCAGCTGCGCACATATAGAAAGACGAACGAGGTAATTGCAGTTTATTAAACCACTTTGAGCATCCGATTCTTGACCAGGGTCAACTACTTTACAGCACTTTACGACCGAACACGGCAACAACAGCAGCAGCCGCAGCAGCAGCAGCCGCAGCAGCAGCAGCCGCAGCAGCAGCAGCCGCAGCAGCAGCAGCAGCAGCAGCGGCATCTGCAGAAACTCATCACAAGCGCCGTGCTCCATGGGGGCCAGTTCATGTTGCCAAATTGCACATAACTCTTACGCTTGATGGATCATTTCCTCGCCAAGCAGCTGTCTGCTGTCCGCTGTCTGCTGGCGGAAACAACGCGCAGCTCTGCTCGCTTAAGCCTAATCTTGAATATGCCGACAGAAGCTCGCGGCGGGTGACTCATTTGTCATGTTGGCAGCTCACCCAGGTGAAGGGGCCCGCCAACTGCAACCACAAAGCCACACAGTAACCACCAAGTCAGGGCGAACCCAGCCCAAAAATGCAGTCCGTGTGGAGAGCAGAAGATATGCAACAGGTGTCATCCTTTCAGACTTATATCAATTGATCCAATATTTATATTTCTGTAATTCCCAATTCAGTGAAATGTGAGTTCCTAATTTGTATATATTTTTTTTTTCAGTGTCGCCAACTCGTTCTTAATCATCTTTTAAGTAGTGTTAATGAACAGGATATGTTCCTTCAACATTTCAACATTCTCTTGGCTCATTGTAGTTGACCTCGCCCATTCGATACACCAGTTCACATGGCTGATCGCATGTGTTGGGCTTCACTGTACTCTGGCGCCTCGACGCTTGTTGCAATCTGTGTGTGGCGGCCTCTATTCCACAGATGTCAGAGAATTGTTTTTCTACTTACGTATGTAACTTTTTTGCATTTTAGTTTTTATTTTTTTTTTTTCGCATAGGCATTATAAACAAAAATTAATTGAATTGTCAACGCTTAACATGCAAATTGTCATGGCCAAAAAAAAAAAAAAAAAAACAGCTTACAAAATTATGTGTACATAGAATTAAATATGAGTAGGTGTATTAGATGAAAAAAAAAAAAAAATACAACTTTGGAGCCGATTAGTTTTCGAAATTGCGATATTATCGGCTTATCGCAGTCACAAAATAGTTAACGAGTTTAGAAATTCCTTAAGTCTAAATTAGTTTGTAAGTAATATTGGTTGCCTTGCAAAAGCAGCTTTGAGTTCGTATTTTGGCATCAAATAATTTCAGGTCTCTCAAATTGAAAGCGTTTTCGAGGCAAACAAAAATGGAATATGGGCGGGATTCGGTTGCGCTTTGAATCTTAACTCTAGTTGCCTCTATTTTTGGCCGCAGATGCCGCAGCGTGCGAGCCGTGCTGTACGTGGCCCAGACGATTGTTTGCCATAGGGCTTGTTGCCATTGACCTCCAGGAAGTAGTTGCCCTTGATGTTGTGCGGCACGGCATAGCCCATCGGCTGCTGCTCGCCAGTGCAGAGATCTTCGCGCAGGCGCTTTAGCGAGCTGCAGCGTGTGGCCAAGAAGTTGCGCTCGTTGCCCGGATAGACGGACTCCTCATAGTATTCCCAGGCGCGGTCGTGCGCACAGGTCACCGACAAACAGCCCACGGGCAGGGGCTCCAGGCCACCCGGATAAAAGTCCACATCGCCCATGGGATCGCGCTTGCCCAGCACGCCCGGATTGCTGTGTATCACATCAATGAAGTGCGCATCGCCGCGCTGCAGTCCCGACAGAACTTCGCCCTCATTGAAACACGGCTTGGCCGGATCCAGTCCGGTGATGCGCGGCAATGTTTTGCCCGTAAACTGCTGCAGGTAGCGCCCCGCCGAGCCCACAATGTGCGCGCCCAGACTGTGACCAATAAGATGTATATTTTCCACCTTTACCACATCCAGCAGCTTGACCAGGCCCCGTGCAATATTCTCGCCAATCTCATCCGTGTTGAAAGCCGACCATGTGTACAGGGTATCCACGAATCTGGCCACATCCACAGCCTGCATTATAATATTTCAGATTTGCCTTACAACAAGTTTGCTAGACTTTCAATAATGATAATAATAATAATAAAACTGAGAAATATCTCATTCTGTCTATTTGAATCTAACATCAAAGCTCGTAAGTTACATTTCCCGAGAATTTTGTAGTGTATGCAACCTTTACATTCAGTTAATTTTAGCTTGTTGAATATAGAAATAGTTTCTTTCTTCTGATTGAAATATTGGAAGTTCAAAAGCTATCGGGAAACGCGTCAGAAGTATTCCTTGGCATTGATTGTTCTGATGGCTCGACCTTGTCACATTGTTGATAAGAACTGAAACGCCTTAGTTGAAAGCAACAATCGCGAGTGATCCGATGGGGAACTTAGCTAAGCGTTAAATGTGTTTAGCCGAATAGAATGCACAATCAAAGGTGTTGACTATAGACTATTAAAATCGGCAAAAATCTGTATCTGATCATTTGATCAACATTGTTGCGTCTAACTACAAACTAATGACTACAGATTCATTCCAGCTACTACTCAAAGTATTTCAGGGGCCTAAGTTCAAGTTTTGCCTTAAATAAGTTTTTAAATGATTTCGTGTTATATAGATATTTAATTAAATTTTCTTCTATAGTCTATCATCTGTAATTTAGCAGATATATGTTTCAATTTCAATTGCAATTTTTAGCACTCATGATTTCGTACGTTCCCTTGTTTTACCCTGTTCCTAAAGAGGAGAGTATATTCATTCCTGTTCATTAGTCTCTAACTTGTATACTCTGTTCACAGAATTAATAGAGGGTATATTCGTTTTGTACAGCATTAATGCTGTCCGACTCTGCATATAAATACAATTTTAACGACTTTTAAAGTTAGGAACTCCAAATATGAAACATCTAATCGTGTATTTTATTGGCCAAACCCAGACCTAGTCGTTTTATAGCTAGACACTCAAACGGAATACTCATGAGCTGCTTTGAATTTGAAGCTTCTAAATTAACCTCAGCCCCAAAATCGACTGATAATTAAGTCACAGTTTTAGAGTCGCTAACCTTTTGGGAGTCAGCCATCAGAAGAAACTCCCAAAGACAGATCAAATTGGGAGGGTGTTCCTAAAAGATGCTACCAAAAATATGTTTGCCCAGTTCGCGCCACTTGTCTTAAACAGAGTATGCTGTAGTCGAGACTCACCACAAAGTTGACATCGCCGCGACAGTTGTAGGCCTGGGCCAATTGCTCAATGGTATCTGAATCATTGACGGTGGTTGTCCAGCCGGTGGCAAGAATGACAACTCCTTTCTTTGGATCGAATTGGGGACTGTGCCACATGGCTTCCGCTTCCAGTAGCGGAAAGTTTGTCTTGTTGCAGGCGGTGCGCAGCTGGAAGTTCATTTGCTTAATGTCCGGCGTGAACCTGGACCTGATCTTGTTGGAGCTAAGCGCCTGCGAGCCTGCAAAATGCCGTAGTCTCATGGCTGGAGATCAGTTTTCTACGGGTACTCACACAAGTAGTTGATGGAGCTGGAGGCAAACTCAAAGGGATAGCCGGCAATTAGATTTTTGCTACCCTCGAGCAGGCCCTGCGGCGTGGGCAGCGTCTTTGGATCGATTATGGTGGAGCCAACGCTCCGCAGCGAGCCAACCACATCGGGCACCGTCCACTCGATGCCCTGGACCAGCGCCGCCAGCAACAGCAGGTGCAGCAGGTGCAGTAGCCAGTGCTTCAGATTCCGATTTGGGCTTTCCATTCTAGACGACAGTTGCGAGCGCAGTGAATGCCGAAAATTGTGCGGAACGAATATTTATAGGCCTGTTGCCGCAGGCGCACACACACTTATACAGAGAGAATACGGAGAGAGTGAGTGCGAGCAGTTCACCCCATATAAATGGGGAGAGAGTGAGTGAGAAGAGTGCGGTGCGAGTAAACAACAATTCAAGTCGTGTGACCATATAGGTGTATTTCATTCGCATCACAGTAATCAGATAAGGTGCACTTGTCTCTTAATTAGATTCAACATCAACATTCACTCGCACACACACACACACACACACACACACACTCTTCCGCACACTCACTCGCACTGCACTTCCCCTGTCCATATGCATCTAATTTAAATACTAATTGTTTTAAATCTCAATCCGAATCGAAGCAATTGTCGCTCTCTGGTCGCCAGAGAGCATATGGAATATATAGAAAATATGCCCCTCATATTCGAATAGCGCCAACTGTATTTCAATTCCTAACCCGAATTCAATTTCAAACATAAGTGTTCCTCTAATAATGTGTACAGCATACTCATTCACCTCGACTCGTCTCGAGTGCTCAAATCTGAAATAATACGCTGATTGCGAATAAATAAAAGTGACAAAATATCAGAGTGGGCAACCTTCGTGACAACATCGTTCTTACTGCACAATTCCTAGGGTATATGCTTTAATATACGCTGTCTACGAGTATCTCATATTAATGGGGATATTCCGCAGCTATTACAATTACTATGCTGCAGTCGTACGACAGCCGCCCCATTTGGAGTGCCCCGAACACAGACGTCACAAAGAACACAAAGTTGACATCAGCGCACTCCCGAATTCCCGAGGCGGAACACGAGTGCCGGCCCCTGAAATGCACTGACTAAAGTTCTAGTCAGAGTTCAGTAAATAAATTGTACAAAAATTGTTAAGTTCAAATGCTTTTCAAATCTGTTAAAGTTGTGAGCAGTATTTGAATTGAAATGGAACTTTTAATTAAACAGGCGACATATGAATACTTAAGGCAGGGTATTCACTCGTTTGTGCTGCACAACATTTGCATGACACGCAAAATTGCATGATATGGAATTTCCCATTGCTAAGTGCTTGAAATCGAAACGAATTATCAAAAATTTATTTATGATATGCAATTGCCGGGTTCTATTTGATCTCGCTTACATCAACATCAGTCACATTATTTGTTTCGATTTCTTGTTATGGAGCAAATAATGTAGAAAAACACAAGCACAACGTTTAGTTGGACTTACAATCTAAATTCTATTGACTGAACTAAATTAAAATGTTGCATTTTGATGATAAACTAATAAGTATTAAACTAATATATTACAAAATAATAATATTTTTTTTATGGTATTTCCATGTCCAACGACTTCAGTTTACACTGGAACTATAAATTAACTAACTCTCCAAAGTGGTTGCTGAACTGTGACCTTAAAGGGATGGTCCGGTATTCAAGTGCATAGGGACAGAGGAACACACGTACGGACAACACTTTAAAATACTCTTTTTCCTTTATGAATCGAGTCCCCTAAAACTATATTCTATTCCATTCTATATTCTATTATATATTGTTAGAGCTCACGTTTCAAACGAAAACCTAACATAAGCAAGTGGAAATAAACTGTCAAATAGTTTTGCGAAGGTCAGGTGGAAGGTGCACACATCCTATTATTTCCAGGTAGCAATATAAAATAGCTAAAGATCAAGGATTACTTTGGGCTAGACTCTAAATAGTTTCATTTCTATAGAAAGAACTGCCCGCAATTGGTCAGTAAAATAATTGCCAGCGCATTTCAAGAACAATATTCAGATAATGTGCACCTTTTTTGGTTTTAATATTCATTCATTTGGTTAGCGTTTATAGTTGGATAAATATGGAAAAGAAAAAGAGAGAACAAAATAATATATATATTTTGATATGCTTTTTGAGACTTTTAGGCCTCAGCATCGCAAGTGCCGCAAGTGCTTTGGGCGGACGTAAAGGTCTCCGGATCGGCATGCGTGCCATAGGGCTCAGCTGCATTGGCGTCCACATAGAACGTGCCCAGAGCTGTGGCCCCAAAGCCCATTATGGCTGGGTTGGTGCTGCTGCAGGTCCTGCCTGTCCATAGGTCCACATAGTTTTCACAGCGTCTGCCCAAAAAGTTAGCCGTATTATTGGGATACACAGACTCCACGTAATAGTCAACGGCGCGCTGATGCGAGCAGCTCACTGCATTCACGCCCGAGCAGCCGCTCTTGAGGTGGGCCAAGCCTTGCACAAAGAAGCTACCGTCGCCGGTGCTGTCGGCAGTGCCTGCAATGCCCGGATTGGAGAGTATGGTGTCCACATATTTGGCGTCGCCACTGCGCACGCCCGGCAGCTCGTTGCCATCGTAGAAGCACGGATTGGCCGGATCCAGGCCGGTGACGCGCTGCAGCAGCGATCCGCCCGTTAACAACTTATAGTTGCGACCCGTAGAGCCCGCTATCTGGGCGCCCAAGCTGTGACCTATCACGTGCACGCTCGTCTCGACATATTTCCGATCCAGCTGGAGCAGCGCCTGGGCCACATAGAGCCCAATGGCCTCCGTGTTGAGCGCCGACCAACTGTATAGGGTATCTATAAAGTTGGCTGCATCCAGCACCTGTCCAAGGGTATTTAATTAGTTTTACAAATGCCAGAGCAAGTTCTGTATTGAATACTTTCTTTTAATTAATATTTATCCATCTAGTTCATCGCTTTAGAATGTTTTGAGAATACGTTGGTTGTGAATGCGAACTGGTTCAGTTTCCACTTAAGTTCAGTTTTACTTAAGATCAGGGCCTGCAACCGACTTTAAGCCGAACCGTTTCCAACCCGAAATTAAAATCAATCAAATCGATTACCCCAAAAACAAAATCGTTCGGTTTTAAACTAATACATTTCGAGAGAATCATCTTTAAGGTACAAAAATCTAATCTAATTTATCTAACTCTATTTAAGAGCTGCCATTTTTGGGCAGAGCTCAAATTTAGCCCGCAATTTCGATATGAAAATATCTACGGCTTGCAATATTTTCAGTAGAACGGACATTTGTAAATTCAAAATTTAATTGTTTCATAGACAAGCCTGAGTTTGGGAATATGTAAAACCAGGCTACCAAAAAGGCAGGGAATCCAAATCGAACCAGCGACTTCTTTTCTCTGGGCTCGCAGCCCTGCTTAAGATGAAGCTAAATCTTCGAAATAAATGCCTAATGCAGCCTGCTTACAATTTGGACGTAATCAGATCGGAGCATTAAAAGAGACCAATAAAACTGAAAATGATTAAGAACTAGTGGAAAAGATAAACAATGAACTTTAGCAAAAAGTTAAACTTTTTCATCATAAGCTAGTTCATTTTTGAACTGAAGATACATCTACTTAATCTACTGAGGAACAGGTTCATTTGTGATTTGAATATACTTCTAGTTAAAGATCATTATAAGGAGCATTGTTTAAAAAAGTTGACTTTTGCTAATTTTCGTTCTTCTTCTTCAAAAAAAGACCGGCCTTGAAATTGAACCGGTTCACTTGCCAATTCACACAAAAAGACGAACTCACCACAAAGTTGGAGTCATTGCGACAGGCATACGCCTTGGCCACAGGGCCGCTGTTCGAGCTATCGATGGATGAGCCCCAGCCGGTAATAAAGATGACCGTGGGTCTGTCCTGATAGAAGCCCGTCGTATTCCACAGGTCCCTGGCCCGGGTGAGTGGTATGCTTATATTGGTGCAGGCGTCTGGACGCAGCTGGAAGTTCATGAGCGACATATCTGGTATGACTTTCGGCTGCACCAGGCCCAGATCCATGATGGTGCTGCAGATGGACGTAAGCGTTGAGACGCTGATGTCCAGCGGCAGTCCGAATACCAAGCCACGCAGCTGATTCTGCAGCTGGTTCAGCTGCAAGCGCAGGGCCGCCGGGCTCCTTCTGGCCGCACCAGTTGCATTCTGGCCGCTGGCCATGCCCAGCGTGACGAGCAGCGGTAGTAACCAGGCCAAGGGCGTCATTCTGTTGGGGCACGACTGTTGTTAGCTGCGCCAGCGGTACACCCTTATATAGCCCTTGACAATGGGTCAAGCGTTCATACCAATATTTGTCAACGCCACACAACAGCCATCAGTATCTGGTCTTCTGCATGAGAATTTCGCTTAATCAGCTGCTCCAGTTACAATGGGCGCACATCACGTGCCCAGCTGTTTAATAGCCAGGCCAACACAAATCTAATTGTCTAAACGCTTGCCTAACGCTCCGCGATCACCGATCCCCGTTCACCGAACCCCGTTCTCCGATCCCCGATCAGCGATCAGTTCATTCCCAGCTCAGCTACTGGCCCATTGCTGCAACTCATTGTGGGTGCTCCCGACTTGGCCAAAGAAAAAAATTAATAATAAATGGCAGCAAGAAACAAGAAACAAGTAAAAGTGATCAAGCCGGGAGTGCCCGACCAGATGATACCCTCTACCCAGAGGCGAACAGAGGCGTCATAAACACTCCAGCTGCCTTTAATACATGCATATATACAGACACACACACACACTTAGTTCCTCTCTACAGGACATGCGCTCTTAAATAACTCGTTGCTTATTGTCCGATCTGAAAGATGGCACGCAAATATATATATACTTATATATTTATGCATCCAATAATGTTCTCTTCAATTTAGGCTGCAACGGAGGTAGGTATAGAAAAAGTGAAATATTCGAAATCTGCGTACACTTTTCTATATGAAAATCTCTACTTAAAATTGTTTCAAAATCGATAAATATCGATTTGTAGACGGACAGAAAGACAAACAAATCGACAGACAGACGAACGGACAGGCAGATAAACATAATTTTATCGACTCAGCTCGTCGCCCTGCTTAAGAATATGTATATATATATATATATATATATACATATATATACTAGCTACTGCTGCCTGTTGCGTACACTTGCACAAAACAGTTATGCCCACTTCTTTAGCTTAGGGTATAACATTGAAGTATTTGCGTTAGGAAATGCTACCGACGAAATGCGAATTAATAACAAAGTGGCTCATTGGCGGCGGTTGCTACTGTTGTTGCTGTGCTTGGGCACAGCTTGTGCTTGTGGGTGTACGCGCAGCAATCACTAGCAACAACAGCAACAACAGCAACAACAACAACCGCAACAACTTATTACATTGGTAATTTGTGTGCGCAAAAGTTTTGTGGGGCGCCCCACTGCCCCGCTTGACTTGCTGCTATTATTATTGTTGCTGTTGCTGCTGCTGCTGCTGTTGTTGCTGCTGTTGTTGTGACTAGTTGTTGCTGCTGCTGGCACGCTACGGGCAACAGCCGCCGGCCGCACTGGCAACGGTAAGTGGTTGCTTGTAGCTGTTGCACTGGCAACGTGTCAAAAGATTTGATGAATAAAAGTGCAAGCTAATTATAACACTCACCATGTATTCACTTGTACTCACTTGTATTCGCTTCACCTAATTTGAGCAGCCAGCGAGTGTTTTGTGCATTGCAATTTCGTATGTCTCGATTACCTATGTATACAAAATAAATTAATTATAATTATTTATGGTAAATAACTAGTATTCGCTATATACATATATTTATATCAACTTATGCGCATACAATACTTATTCATATAATTCAAAGTGCTTTTTTTTAATTGCAAGAAATATTTTGCACTAATTCATTTTAATTTTATGAGTACACCAAATTATATTCTGTTTGCATATTTTCTTAATAAACATTTGATTTGAATAAAGAGTAAACAAAACATGATATATGATTCATATTCATTCATCGGATTAAAGCGAATCTATATCAGCTATCGGAGTATTCGCCAGCATTCAATGGTTTATGATATCTCACTTTTTCATATTTACAATTTACTAATTGCTGCGAATGGATTTTATATAGAAGGGAATATATATTTAAAGAGATATTTTGTTATCAAAGGGAGGCAGATATTAGGCAAGCTTAGGCGCCAGACAATGCAATGTCTTCAGTCACATGTCTGGGACATTGAAATAAAAATATTGCCAGCTCACATTTTGTTATAATCAGCTTCCATTCAAAATAATATTTATAATGATAATGATGGTACTTATAATAACAATAACAATATGTTAAATCTTTTTTTTGCACAGGCTACACACAATATTCCCAAAAATAAAACAAACTCAAATAGTACAAATTCGCACATTTTCTTTGGCAATGGCAAATTGTTTGCCAGCCAAATTAAAGATAAAGAGTACAAAGATACACATATGTATGCATCTATGGCCATGCATGTGTATCTGTTATTTCTGCCATTGTGACTGCTGCAATCTTTGAGATACATGTGGCAAGTGACTAACGTTTAAACTCGCGTTGTATCTGTGTTGTTGCAATTGCACTTGCATGTGTCTGAGTGAGTGCATTTTGGTCGCTCTGCTAACGCTTTTAATTGCCACCCCAAAGGTGGTTGTTGCCGCCGCTCGAATGCGTGGCATTTGGTAGTTGCATCACAAGCACATCGAATACTCTTACTTTTCCCCAAATATATGGCTGGATTCCCGCTCAGCATGCATCGGGCTACCCTCGTCGCTATTTTACGCTCTTGCCCATCCGTTTCCGTTTTGTTGATCAACTCAATTAGCTGCCACTTGGCGTGTGAGTGCGAGTTGCTACAGCTGCTTCCGCATCGATGGTGCCTTGAAAAGATCAGCATAGACAGCAGGCAAAAAGAAAAATAAAGACGATGATTCGATTATGCAAGCCAGCGCGGCTGCGCGCCTGCGCGCCTGCATAGAACTGGGGCCAACCGCAAATATTACGTATACGCACATTGCAACAGCTGCTGCGGTGGCGTTGAGCTTGGTGTCGGCGCCTCCTATAATTGCGGCTATTCACAATGGTCAGCCGGCTGGCTTGGCTTGACTTGGCTCAATTGCTGGCCGCCTGGGTGAGCTGCCCGAGCCGACTGCGCTGGCCGCGTTGTCCGCGCTGGCGTATACGTAATCTGCACAATAAGTGCACAAAATTATCAGCTGCAGCTAAGCGGCCGCCTCGTTGCCACCGTCGACGTCGTCGTCGTCGTCGTCGTCGTCGGCAGATGTCCATTGCAACATGGATGGCCCAGCCAAGCCAAACAAAAGCGTAGCTCAATATTGTTGCTGTTGGTGTTATTGTTGTTGTTGCTGCAGCTGGAAAATGCAGGAAAATGTGTGCCAAAAGCCAGCGTATAAATGCCAGAGCTCTTGCCGAAAAGAAAATAGTCGACTTGCACCATTTCGCCGCGTCGGTAACCACAACATACACAGAAAAGCTCCAGACAATCAATCCGCAGTCAACATGTTCAACTGGCGTCTCAAACTGATCCTCTTGCTGGCCCAGGCACTGAGCGGTCAGGCGGGCTATATTGGTGGCGAGCTGGCAGCTGGCGTCCATTCGGCTGGACTGCTGGGCAGCTATGCGGGCGCTTTGAGCGGCGGCGAGGCATTGGCCAAGCTGGATCTGGGCGCCAGCAGTGTCCATGCGGATCATGAGCAGCTGGGCGCCCTCGGTGAGCACCTGAGCGAGCACAGTTTTCCGGCGGACTATGGCAGCAGCGATGCGGGCGTCGAATATGCCGAGGCTAGCGAACATCATGAACATCACTACGAGCCCGAGCCGGAGCCGGAGCTGGAGCTGGAGCTGGAGCAGCATCATGACGAGCAGCCGGTGCCTGGCATTGATCATGGCAAGGGCGCCTTCAGCTACAGTACGCTCTACGAGTTCAAGGATAGGCAGGAGCATGAGCAACACCAGCTGGAGCATCAGCTGGAGGAGGAGCACATCGAGCAGCAGCTTGAGCTGGAGCATCAGCAGCATGTGCTCGAGCACCAGCTAGATTCGCACTAAGCCTGTGATAGATAGACGACGTTTCTACTAGCTAAATTTTTTTTTTTTTTTCACCCAATATATATATATATATATTTTTTTTTGTCAATAAATCAGCTAAGTTTGTCATATGTATGTGTATCCTGTTCGTCCTGTCTAGCGTCCATGGGACTGTACACGTTGCGGACTGTGCGCCTGAAAGTCCAGATTATCGCTGACCGTAAGACGCGGCTCCGCTCCATGCAGGTATGTTGGGAGGAGGTGGGAGGAGCCGCCGCTGCCGTGGCCCGAGAGCTCCAAATGCGTTAGTTCATCGGGCACCAGCTGCAGCACGGCGGAGCTGATGTGCATTATCGGGCCATAGTCTGTGGACGTGTGTGTGTGTAACAAACAAATATTATAGTTCATTATGATTATAGTTCCCACATTACGCATACGCACCATTGCCCAGGTGTTGGCTCGCTGCATCGCTGCTTATCTGCTGCGGAGAATGCTGCTGCTTCTGGTGGGGCAGAGCTTCGCCTGCCGCCAGCGCCATCGCCAGCAAGAGGAGCATTCGCTTCAGGTAAACGCCACGCTTGCACATTGTGTCTACAGGCAACTGTCAGCCAAAGAAGAAATCAAATGTTATTTATATGTTTGCTGAGCGGATGTGTCGCGTCTTGGCTGAACGCCCATTGGGGTCCCTGCGTTGACATCTTCTTCTGTCTGCGCCAACCCCCCAACGCACGCGAACGCTGATCAGCTCGTGGGAACTCCAGATACTAGCTAACAAGTGGCTGCCCAACAAACATGCCAATAACAAATCGCTTGAATGCCAATAACAAAGGTCGAACGACAATCAAAGCTTAGAATATACGACTGACAAATGCCCTGGATGTAGTAGGATTGGCAACCTGAATTACCAGAAAAATAAGAATCTTAATTATAAATAAAAACCGAAGATCAAATACTCTTACGGGTATACAAAAGCTTTATTTCCGAACAAACTGTCGCATAGAATGCATATAATGTAGATGGTAAGGCATAGTAGGAGAAAATTAATTTTTAAATTGACAATTTTATAAGTTTTATGGATTTTTATAGTGCATTAAACATTTGGTATGGCTGCTTTAAAGTTTTATAGAATAATAGAATAACCAAAATAAATTTAAATTCATATTTTTAATATATGAACTGAACCTTGAATCAAGGTTCCAGTTACCCAAAAAATGGGTCAGCCTTAAACCAAACAGAACTATTTTCTCTTTCAAATATGATACAAAATAAAAATTACTTTTGTGTACCCAGTTTTTGTATATATCTAACTTATATACCCAAATTTGCTTAGTATATGCCCATTTTGGGTATGGATCAAATTTAGCCCGAAATTTTGATATGAAAATATCTACGGCTTGCAATATTTTCAGTAGAACGGGCAGACGTAAATTAAATCTGCCAAGAAACGCAAGATTAGCCCCAATCCCAATGATGTGCATCCGCTTAGGTTGCAATTCGTGCAATCCTGGTTCCAGTGCGATAGCAATGCTGCCGTTTCTAACCACAAAATGCATCGTATTAAGCCACTGAAGCGTTCACCGAACATGGCAAACTTTAAACAACAAATAATCGTTTTAAAAATTTGATGGACGTGAGTGAACGTTGAAATACATTCAACAAATTTTTAATTGGAATATAGTCTTTTACCATTCCAATTTAATATGTACACTCTTTTGCGCGAATTTGTGTAACAGGCAAATGAAAGCATTCCCGATTCCTTACGGATTATATACATCTAGCTTTAAGACTTGAAATATATTCCTGATACCGTTTGGAATAACGCATTGATCTCAGACTAGCTCTAGACACTTAAAATTATATTTGATCATTGTTTTCGATATCTCCCATTTTCATGGCATCGTTCGATATCGATATCAATATCGGTTTAGGGAAATTGATACCTCTCGATAAAAGCCAGTTTTGAGAAGTGATTTTTTAAACAACTCGAAAAGTACCAGAGCTAGCTATACTGAAGCTAGAGAGATTGTGACTTGGTAACACACATTTGTCAAAATAATTTAGTTTTAAAGCTGGAACATCGTATCCATCGTATCCTGGTGCTTTATTTTCTTAAATCTATAAGATCGATAAATATCGATTTTGGAATATGATTTTTAAGCATGTGTTGGAGATTTGCTCCAGTGTATATCATATATTGTTGATTTATTTGCTTATCGATAAATATTGATTTTATAACAAAATATTTTTAAATACATTTTAGAGATTTGTAGCTGGAGCCTTTCGTATATTCGTCCAGCCATCGTATGTCATATATTGCTTATATCTTGTTTATATAATTGCTCAATTCCACAGCGTCGATAAATATCGATTTATTAACAAAATATTTAAGCATTTCCTCACTGATTTTAACAGCTTAGAAATATTTCAACTTTGACGTTTCGATTTTATTTATAGACATTGCCATGATCTCTGCCGAAATGGCACTAGGCACGGCCCGCAACTGTCCCACGGAGCTGGACGTCATTGTCACTGGCAGCTTGGCTGATTGGCAGATTGGCAGCTTGGTTAGCATCCGCACTTGGATCACATTTAGCAGTTAGGTGATAAATTGTCTGATATGTTTAAAGTGTTGTCTATACTTATGTAGAACACCGCGAGCTCGCCCATGGCCCAAAGACCAAAAAATCAAAAAACCCCGAAACAAAAAAAAACCCCAAAAAAAAAGAAGAAAAATCAACTTGGGAAACAAAGGCTGTGATTCAAGTTCTCGATTATATAACCATATAAGGTCAAAACAATTTGCGCCTATTTGAAAAGCGTTCATTGAGGATATTACACAACAAGTTGACTTTTTATTCTGGCCAAAACACAGCATTAGATAGATTGGGAATACAGGAAAACAAACAAGTTGGGAGCAGAAGTATGCGATAATGTATTTAAAACTAAACAAAAAAAAAAAACAAAAAAAATTATAAACAGTTGAGTAAGTTTAGGTGCACAGATCGTAGGCTAGATAGTTTAACAAGTCCGTATGGGAGGGCGGTTGGGGAGGAGAGAAAAGTTTTTGCGGATTGCCGCGTCGCTTAGCAGCCGGCCGCCAGTTTCTCCCAGATGCCGCCGCTCTTCCAGCCGCCATTGTTGTAGCCGGAACCGCCGTTCTGCCAGCCGCCATTGTTCTGCCAGCCATCGTTGCTGTAGGCTCCTGCCGAGGCGCCAGCGTTGCTCCAGCTGGCGACTGCTGGCGCGGGTGCGCCATAGACTGGGCTGGGCCCACGGTTGATGCCGCTGTTGTCCTCGTCGACAATTACCTTGATGGTCTTCACGTACTGCTGGGGCGCGGGCACACGCACCACGGGCTGCGGGGCGGGCACCGAGTAGGTGATTGGCGCGGGCGCCGGCAGCACACGCACCACGGGCTGTGGTGCGGGCACCGAGTAGGAAATCGGAGCAGGCTGCGGTGCGGGCACCGAGTAGGTAATTGGAGGGGGCTGTGGTGCGGGCACCGAGTAGGTAACTGGCGCCGGTGCCGCGTATGTAACTGGAACTGGAACTGGAGCTGGTGCCGGTGCGCTGTAGGTCACAGCAGGCACAGCCTGGGCCTGAGAGTAGCTGCCCGCATTGGCATAGCTGCTGCTGCCGGCATAGCCGCCACCATAGCCGCCACCATAACCGCCGCCATAACCGCCGCCATAGCCGCCGCTGGATCGAGCAAAGCTCTGGGGCTGCTCCACCACTTTGATGACCTTGATGACCTGCTCGTTGCCACCGCCATAGCCGCCGCCATAGCTGCTGCTGCCGCTGCTGCTGTAGCCGCCGCCATAGTTGTTGTACACTGGACGGCTGGGCTGTGTGTAGTAGCCCTGGTTGTATCCACCCGAGTAGCCGCCGCTGCCATAGCCGCCACCGTTGCCATAGCCGCCACCGCCGCTGCCGCCGCCGCCGCCGCCGCTAATGGCCCTGAGCAAAGCCAACTTGGCGCCCAGGAAGGCTTGGGCGGGCGTGCCGAGCGCCAGCAGGGCAACAACAATACAAGCGAAGAGCTTCATCTTCAATGGAATGCGCACTGTTTGGGGGGGTTGCGTCTACTTTCTGGACTAGACAAAACTCAACTGATGTCCCCAGATGCCGATACGCACAAATTTATAGGCCAACGCAGCAGCCGGCGTCGCGACTGAGTCGCTGTCCCTAACCTCTAGCGAGCTATGGTGTGCGTGTACGTGTGTGTGTGTGTGTGTGTGTGTGTGTAGTTCTAATAATACAAATCTTATGCTCTGCGCTGGACCCGATCGACAGACGACGTCAACGTTGACAGCAGGCAGCAGGCAGCAGGCAGAGCAGCGACTCTTTGGAGCTCATCAAGCTGTTTGCTTAATTCATAAATAGTTACTTATGGGCCACACCAAAACGGCAAAAACTAAGGCGCGTCCCCAGCTAACTGGCTATCCATACAATCATTCATCCAGCCAGCCAGCCAGCCATCTATCTCTATGTATGTAACTATATTAGCTATCCAGCTATATGTCTGTCTGTCTGTCTGTCTGCCTGTCTGTCTGTCAACTCAACTACTTAACCATAAACTGAGATATTTTCTCACCTCTCTGCGCAAATAAACTTGGTTTGCCGTCAGCCGTCAAAACGATTCGCAAGAAGCGCAGGTAATTCCCAAAATGCCATTACACTGAAAGAAATAATATCTATATATAGATATTATCTAATTTCTTAAAAAAAAAAAAAAAACAAAATGTTTTATTTTGTAAGAGAATAAACCTAGAATATATCGATAATATATCTATATATTAAATAAGCAAAATAATAATGCATTCTGTAGGACAAAAGCAAATTGATTATTTGAAATATTTTAAATCTTTAAGATTGCAGTGTATTTTGTGGGTTCGATTCCCGATAAAGATTGATAGCATTCAAAGAATATACAATATGCTTAAGAGCTTTTGCAAGTTCAATACTTTCTATTCTCAATTTTTCTTATTTTCTTGAATTTTTATTTATTTTGTTCTAGTAATTTTTAATTTCATATTTTTTTCTGCCTTTTTTTTAACGAAAATAACAGAGTTTGGTCAACCCTCAAAATGTTTTTTTCTATTCATTTTTAATAAAAATTTATTTTGTTTTTTATAAGAGCAATAAACATTTTATTTGCATTTCACGCGCGATTAGGATTTTCCCTTGGCACCCAATTGCAAGCAATATAAATATATGTATGTGATCGTATGTATATTTTTGAGCAGTGCACACATCTATCCACATACATACCCGCACACGCTCGTCTAGATCTCTGTGCTGTGTATACAGAGGAGCCCGTACTCGTGCTCACACTCGTATTGCCGTTCATTCAGGCCAGATCTTGGGCCCGGCTGCACGTAGCTACCGCTTTGGCTTCAGCTTTGCTTTGGGCTATGGCTATGGCTATGGCTCTGGCTAAATTGTGACTCGCTGTGCTAGCCGAGCGGCCAAAACGCTGTGCAAACAGATCCCAAGTCAACTGAAAGCCAAGTCAAGTCTGAAATGTAAGCCACGTTCGCAGCTCAGAAAGGGCGCATTGTGCTCCACCATGGACCCGGGCCTAAGGCCCATTAGTTACGTTCCGCTGGCGGCTCACTTTTGGCCAAAACGTGTATGCAAATCAATTCGCTTAACAATTTTACAACAGATGCCGCCGGGTTCTGGGCGACGCGTGCAACATTTTCATAACCTTAACAAGCTACAGAAATCAACTGGTTTCAGTTTTAGCTCAGTTCACAAAGTTAGCGTAACTAAAGCATGGACCTGGTTTAGTTAATCGCAGTAATTAGTGGAAACGAGCACTGAGATTAAATACATTTAGCGTACGTATTCAAGACAGACTTAAACAAAATATGAGCAATTAAAATCTTTCAAAACCAACAAAATGTATTCTTTTTATTTACGGATTAAGTTTTTATGAATGATCCTTTGAATACAGTAGTTCGCTTTTTATACCCTGAACCCATTGAAAAAGGATGCATCTTCGAACTCATAAAGTATATATATATGTATATATACATATATGCCTGTTCAGCATCTACAGGCGAGTCGATCTAGCCGTGTCCGTCTGTCTATCCTTCTATCCGTCCGTCCGATAGGAGCTATAAGAGCTAGAGACTTAGTTTGTTTCCGATAATCGATAACTTTCCAACTTTCCCGCTTCCAATCAATCGATAAGAATTGATATCGAAATCCTGTCATTAAGCTAATCTCTTAGCTTTTAAAGGCTAGAGCTTCTAAAATCGTATATACAGATCAAGTATCTTTCATTTTGTAGCTAAACTTAATGCGTACATTTCAAATGATAGTATAAAAGCGGGGCCCATCTAAATTATCAGTGGTTCGATTTAAGATTCGCATCAGCTTCAAAAATTCCATTCCAAAATTCCATTTTAAGTTATTTATTTTAAAGCAAATACTATTTTATTAGAAATATGTTTCGTTTCGGTTGTGCTTTAGGCACCAGCTCAGGTCTAAGGTTTGGCTCTTAGTAAAAAATAAACGGTTCGTTTCAAGAAAGTGTCTAAAAAGGATCCAGCCCGGACTGCAACGGATCTGGACAAATATGCGATTAGCTCCATTCGAAAAGAAAAAGCCCAACTAGAAGTTTGGCTATTTGACAGCGTTCAGTTAGCGTAGATCTTGTGGCTTTTAAACAGCTCCGTCATTTGCTGAACTTGGCAAATATGAAATCATAGCCAATTTACACATTGCCGAATTTCAAGTTTTTAGCCGCAGCACAGACTTGCGGCAATTTGTAGCCAAGTTGCGTACTTTATTCTTGGGCCACTTTTTATTTTTTGTTGCTTCGGTTTCGGTTTGGGCTTGGCTATGCCCGGTTGGCACTTCATTACCATTTGACTATTGTGAGCTAAGTGAATGTGTCCACATTGAGTGCGATGCGGCTGCTCTCCAGCTAGCCGGGCGGGTAGAGTCTAGCGTCGCGTCTAGTGTCTACTCTCAATTTCATTTCTCGCCCGCCCATTCACATTGAAGGTCAACGCATTGTGGCACATCTTGGGCTTGGGCGTATTGTTGGCCCAAAGATTTGGTAATCGCCGCATTATGAAACTCAATTGCGCGGCCATCGACAACAAATGTCTCGTCGTCTGACGAAATGCTATGCATACAGTTTAGTTTACATGGCTCGATTCACATATTTAATTGCTTACAAAGTTCTTTCTTTTTATATTACATTCGTTTAATTATAGTTACAAAAAAAAAATGGAGTTTATATTTAAGAAATATAAACAAGTCGCTTTCTAGCACCAGCCGCCACCGCCGCCCAAGGCAGCAGCAGGCGCACCAAATCCAAGTCCAAAGCCGCCGCCGGCACCGTAGCCAGAGCCAAAGCCATAGGAAGCGGTCAGAGGGATGCCGCCTCCATAGCCACCGCCAAAGCCGCCGCCGCCGCCCACATAGCCAGCGCCGCCGGCAATGACCGGCGTGGCCACGGACGCGACCACGGGCGTGACCACCGCCGATGTGGATATGGCTGGCGCAGCGCCAACAAAGCCACCGCTGCTGTAACCAAGCCCGCCGCCATAGCCACCGCCAAGCCCGCCGCCATAGCCGCCGCCAAGTCCGCCGCCAAAGCCGCTTCCAAAGCCGCCGCCATAACCAGAGCCATAGCCTGCGCCTCCATAGCCACCGCTGGGCAGCACCGATACCTTGATCACCTTGACCACATTCTCATTGCCATAGCCGTAGCCGCCGCCGCCGCCGTAGCCGCCACCGTAGCCGCCGCCGTAGCCACCGCCGTAGCCACCGCCGTAGCCACCGCCGTAGCCGGCGCCCGCATATGGATAGGCAGCGCCATAGCCGCCACCAGCGCCGCCCAGCACCAGGCCCAGCTTGCTGAAGGTCGCCCCGCCGGGCGCCACCAGAGTGGCCGCCAGTAGCACGGGCAAAGTTAGAGCATAGATCTTCATGTTGTTTCCGGTCGAGGAGTCGAGGCTGGGTTTATCCACGAATGTTGCTCTGCTGCTGCTGGCTGAATCTCTGCACTTGACTGGACACCTTGTGCTGGCTGACTGTTGAACTTTGCTGACCGCCGTCGGGCATTTATAGCCAGCACGGTCGAGGGCGGGCACAATGCCCGACTATTGTTCTGGCGCCCCTCCGGTTGCCCTTTTGGCGGACATTGGTCAAACGTGTGAATTGCTTGATGAGCAACAACGACAAGCCGAACTCGGCCTCAGTACCAAAAGCTGCAAACATGTCAAAGTCAATTTGTTTACCTGTGGTCAACTGAAACGGTGCGGTGCTCACCCTTAGAACCCAAGCCGGAACCCCAAACTTAATAGCCCGAAAAATAAAAGGCAAAACGAAAAACGAAAAAAGGCCTTCGATGCGCTCATCTTTGGCGCAAACCCGTGGAGAATGCGTCCATTGTAATTGTCAATGGGCGTTAAATGGCATTAACACTTTCGCTTTCCCATTGAGCAAAGTTCGGGCCATGCATAATGGGATCTAATGATCGGCGATCATGCAAATACTTGATCAGCTGGACACACACACGATTCCCAGTTGTTTGCATTTGCACAGCTGCCCCGTTCCTATATGCACTGCTGCACAATATCTATATAAAGTATCTAATTGTTAACCGATCCGCTAATGCACAAATAGATGAAACAAACATCGGCTCCTATTTATCGATCATTATGATGATATTGCCCTGAGAAGCTTATCCAATCAGACGGTGACAGGAATCATGTGCCCGAATCCAGGTTCGAGTTAAAACCTTGCTTTGTCTTTCATGCTGGGTCTTCCTTCAAAGGTTTTTATTCTAAGCAAAAACATATTTATAAAACAAGAGGTTCTAGTCGGGAGCTCCCGACTAGGGGATACCCTGAACCCACTTTTTCCGATAGGCGATAGTTATAAAAAATTAAAAATACAATATATATATAAATACTAATCTAGAAGCTACATGTCAAGTTTGGTGACTCTAGCTCATATTATTTGCCGAAATTGCTCAAAAAGCAGGATATCGATTTTTATCGATTACTTTGAAACGGGACAAGTTATCGAATATCGGAAACAAACTCGATCTGCGCGGGAACTAGGAGGACCTATAGCTAAAATTTCAAGTCTCTAGCTCTTATAGGTTCTGAGATCCTTGCGTTTATACATACGGACAGACGGACAGACAGACGGACATGGCTAGATCGACTCGGCTATTGATGCTGATCCAGAATATATATACTTTATAGGGTCGGAGATGCTTTCTTCTGCCTGTTACATACATTTGCATAAATACATTATACCCTTTTTACCCATTTTCAATGGGTTCAGGATATAAAAAATATGATTCGCTTTGGTGATTTTTTTTTTTTGGAAAACAGGATTAGTTAAGGGTTCGGCTCGGGACCTGGATTCCACAGTTCTTGAGTGGGAACTGTGATCTACTTACAAATAAAAATTTTCTCCATCGCTATCCCTCTCTCCCCTAACTCTCCCTGTACCTTTCCCTCTCCCTCTCTCTCTCTCTCCATACATATTAATAGAAGGCCATTTATGCTTTGGCCTCAACTCTGCTCCAAGCTTTTTGCTGTTCATATCCTTTTTCTTCATTGAGGCAGCAGGCCGTATAATTTTTGAAATTTAATTGAGAAAATAACAATTAGTATTATAAGCAATCCATACGTAGATAGAGCACATGTTTTCTAAGTAAAAATCCACAAAAAAAAATCGGTTTTTTTGAATAGTTAATTATCCAGAACCATTTTGGAACATTTGAGCGAACGTAAAATTCAAAATTGAAAGTCGCGCAAAATTCACAGTTACAGAGTTACAAATATGAAAAGTCGATTCAAAAAGGTGAAAAGCAGCAGCAACAACAGAGATGTGGAGCCGAGGAGCAGCAGCAGCAAGACGAAGCTGCCCTTGCCGGTCTTTGGACTGGTGTCCAAGGAGAGACCCTGGCCCCGCAAGGAGCGCCATTGTGTATACTATAGCACCGACTGTGACAAGACGGCGCTGATCAACAATTTCCAAAAAAGGGGCTGGCACAAGGTGCCCGCCTTCGATGGCGAATGGAATCTGTATTGGGCGTGCGCCCAGAACTGTCGCTACATCTTTGGGGTCGATCATCCCTATCGAATGCGTTCCGATCAGTGAGTATGTGGAACATATAGATATCCAGATATATAGATATCTGGATGTAGATGTAGATGTAGATGTAAATGTAGAACTCCTGCAGAATGATCAATCACTTCCCCAACTCGATGGAGCTGTCGCGCAAGGATCTGTTGGTGAAGAACATCAAACGCTATCGGAAGGACTTGGAGCGAAAGGGCGACGCTTTGGCGGAGACCCATCCAAATAATACAAAGCTGGGCATCGGCGGCACGCGCTATAAGCACCTGGATATAATACCCATGACATTTGTACTGCCCGCCGACTACAATCTGTTTGTGGAGGAGTTCCATAAGAATCCAGCCAGCACGTGGATCGTTAAGCCCTCCGATAAGTCGCAAGGTGTTGGCATCTATTTGATCAACAAACTGTCCAAGCTGAAGAGATTCGCCTACGAGGCGCGCACATTCTATCCGCACTTTCATCGCGACACCTGCGTAATCTCCAAATACATTGATAATCCCCTCTTGATTGGCGGCAAGAAATTCGATCTCCGCCTCTACGTGCTGGTGACCACATTCAATCCGATAAAGGCATATCTGTATAATGAGGGCTTCTGTCGATTTTGCACCCAGAGATATGACCAGACCGAGATCGACAACGTGTTCATGCATCTCACGAATGTTAGCATTCAGAAGAATAATGTTGTAAGTCGATCAACATATGTATAATTCGGATTCCGATCCAAGCTAAATGATCCATCATAACCTGTTGTTTCAGAAGGAGTACAATACGATACACGGCGGCAAGTGGTCCATGCAGAATCTCTGCCTCTACTTGGACAGCATACGTGGCGAGGGTGTCTCAAAGCAGCTCTCTCGCCGCATCTCCGAGACGATACGGCATTCTTTGGACGCTGTGGCGCCGGTGATGGCCAATGATCGGCATTGCTTTGAGGTCTACGGCTATGATATCATTATCGATAACAATCTGAAGCCGTGGCTTATCGAGATCAATACATCGCCGTCGATACACTCGACGACCAAAAACGATTGTACTCTGAAGACACGCCTCATTGATAATGTCCTGGATGTCGTAATACCGCCCAGCGGCATGCCCGAGTGAGTTAATTGCATAGATATCCATTGGAATCGCCCATAATCGCTTCGCCCATATTCTAACCAGCGAACGGTGGACCAAGACGCCCAGCCAGGACTCCCTGAAGAACTTCACCGTGCTGACGCCCGTTGAGCTGCCAAAGCCGCGAAAGCTCTCCAAATTGGCCACGCCAACAGCAGCAACAGCAGCAGCAACAGCAGCAGCTGCAGCAGCTGGTCCGCAGCGGAAGAATAAGAGTTTCGTGAGGCGTTTGGTGAGCGGTGCAATTCCAATCACAGCTCCCAGTGTGGCAACCAGATTCAAGCCAGCGGCAATGCTCAAGAAGCAAGCCCAAAACAAAAAGTCCGCCGATACCAAAGTCAAGAAGTCAAAGGTAACCAAGCGTGTGTCCAAATAAACAAGCATCTGGTATTCCTCATTCGTGAGTTACTCGAAGCCACGTTGAATCATATTTCGCGGGCGTTCCGGGGTAAGTACTTGAAATATGCCTTAAACTGTTTCCATTTTTACGCGTTATATGTTAATAAATTTGATTTCAGTGGCAATTCAACAACAACATAATGAGAGACTTTGATATTTGTTTTGAGTTGTTCACAAAATTTTCCTAATACTAATTTATAGTTTTTTTTCATATACATATAGATATATACATAGACTGGTTTTCCAGATATAAACATATCTAGATACCAATACTCGGAAGACGAGCGACATTGGCCAAAATCTATGCTTGAATAACATCGGTGTTTAGAGTTCGATCATTATGCAACTTGTAGGGCATAAATGTGGTAAATACCAAAGCCAAGGCTCCAGCTTTAAAATTATTATTGGGGCAGGTATTCAAAAAGTGAAGTTTAATTTGTATATACGAGACGAAAATCTACCAATAAGTTTCTTTTAATTTTCGAGTTTTGCCCTTATCTAGATTTAAATGATAAACTCGTTCAATATTCGAAAATACTCGAATGATTATTTCAAATTTCAAGTATCTAGCTTTTGTAGTTTCCAAGAACACATTTATACAGATATTTTGGAATCGCAGATGCTTGAATTCCATTTGTAGAAAATATATTACACATTTCTTACCCATATTACAAAGGATTATTGGTATAAAGATCAACAAAAACTATCAGAAGAACAGAAATCAAATTTTCTTTAGATAACAATTAATTTCCAGGGCATATTCTTACTCGACTTTAAAAATGAACAGGGTAAGCTTCTGACAATACCTAATTATCCCGACCTAATCTGCTTAAACTCTTAGGAATTAAAACTGAGATCATAGATTTGATACATCATATAGCGCATGTATATATATAGTATATCATAGATTATAAATCCAAAGATCCACAGACTGTAAGAGCACATTGGTATATATCATAACCTAGATCCAAGGATCCACACAAAATGGAAAACGCAACGCTCTTATATTGATATAGTATTGAAACTTAGTTATTTAATGCGCAACAGAATTTTGCAATATACAAAATACACAAATGTTACAATATGTAGCGTATGTGTATGATTTTATAATTATACGATATCTAATATGAAGTTGTCTCGATAAGCGCCCAAATGTTGTTGTTCGGAGCCAGTTTTGGCTGCACAACATTTGTTTAATGCTAACACATAATTAAGTAATATTTATAAGCATATAAGTTTAGCTTAGTTCAATATACGACATATCATCATAATATATAGATAAAAAAAAATTATTGGGACTTTCAAGTTTTACTTCTAAACTTTTGCGTTTGCATACAAAATGGCGTCTGCTTTAAAGCTAAACGAAAAAAAAAAAAACATTTTTAATAATATATGTGTATGTCTAAATATATATGTATATACGTGTATGCCAGTTATATATATTTACAGCATGATTTTGGCTTAGTTAAAGCGCCAAAATACAATTGAAAGTGTATTTTTATGTTCGTATACAAGCCAATAGCTTTTAATTTAGCATATATATATATATGTGTACATTATATTATTTTAACAAATGTCTGCTTATGATGAAGTTTTTTGCGACTCGAGTGCAGCTGTCGTAAGAAATGATATTTCGTTTTTCATTTAACTCTCATCGTAAGTGCGCGCACAATAGAAACTAAATTTAATAATTATTTACATGGTCTTTGACTTAGACTTAGCGATTAATACAATACAATGTAAATGTTTAGCTTAATTTAAGCGCAGTGCATTGCCTTCTTCTTCTTCCTCTTCTTTAATTTAACACTTCGTTTTGATTTAATTAAATATTTAAAATTTGAATATTAATTCTTTATATTATAAAGTAACATTTGCGGCTCTTCAATATGCGCTTCACGTGGAATACTTTTATTGTATAATGTATTTTTTAATGAGCTTAACTATAAGCATATGTATGTGTGTGTGTGTGTGTGTGTGTGTGTGTGTGGGGGTATGTTGCCCTTGTCAAATGATGAAAAAAATTATAATTCATTTTATTTTATTTATATTTATAAAACAAAACAAAACAAAAAAAAAATAAACAAACTGCTTTCCAGTTGATTGCATTTTGCATTTTGCATTTTGCCGGCCGCTTGCGACTCACACGCGACCTTTAACCCCTCCGTCCCCCGCCCGTTCGGCTGCCTAGTGGAATGAGTCAGCACTCTGTGGCATAGTAGAAGACCTCCACCTCGCTCAGCTCCGAATGGCGACCGTGCTGGCCCTCCACGAGGACGTCGCGTGTGGCGCGCGCATGCGCCAGCACCTATAGTCACACCTTGGACGCATGCGGCTGGGCGCCGGCAGCGCTGCCATATTGCGACTGCGCCGTCGCTATCTTTTGCACGGTCTGATAGGTGGGTTGCTGCGACTGCGCCTGCGGCATGCCGGTCTGCTCGCGTATGGTCACCTGGGTGACGAACGGTCCGCGGCTGCGTGCGCTGCTGTTCAGCGATGCCGGCGAATAGCCATTGAGAGCCGCTGCCTTCCAGTGCGGCTGTGCCACATTCACGCTGATGGGCGACGACGAGTTGCCATTGTGATTTCCATGGCCGTGGCCATGGCTATGGGTGTGGCTGTGGCTGTGGCTGTGCTTGATGCTGCCGACGCGCTGCTGCTGCACGGTGTCGTACTCGTAGTAGCTGCTCATGGGACGCAGTCCGTTGGATTGCTGATGCGACTGATGTGCTGCTGCTGCTGCGGCAACGGCTGCCGCGGATGGGGGCAGCGGCAGTGGTGGCTGCTGTGGGCTGGATGAGGAATGCATACTGACGTCCTGGGAGCGGGCGCTGCGCTGCGAATGGTAATGCTGATGACGGCGACTGCAAAAGCGTACAAGGCATAGGTTCGCATATAATACAAATGTGGGCTGCATGTGTCTGCGTGTGTGTGAGTGTGGTGCGGCATATGTTATCCAAAACCATGTGTGTTAGTCAGAGAGTGTGTGTGTGTGTGTGTGTGTGTGTATGTGTTACCTTTCGGCCTCAACCTTGATGCGCTGCCGGATCACCTGCTGTCGCATGCACTCGATCGTCGACTCCGAGAGCGTCTCTTGAACGCCATCGCTGTCGTATCCAGTGTTGGTTAATGCATTAATATTGAGTATGAACATGATGTGTGTTGTCGCAGTGTTGTTGTTGTTGTTGTTGTTGTTGTGTGAGTAGTGTATGAACAAGTAAGAGAGATACGAACATATATGGTACATGGTACACAGAGTAGAAAGAGAGAGAAATATATGACACAGAGACGAGTTAATAAATGCACAAACACACAACAGTTATAGCCAAATAAATATGTAGATCTGTTAAAGCTACCTGTAAACAGAATATTTAAAAAATACAACTTTTGTCTAAAATATCTTTGAATTACGAAGCCCAGAACTTGCCCAAATACATTTTTTTAATTTTAATTTCTTTTTGCGTAAATTTGTAAATAATTGCTGAAAAAGCCTTTTCTTAATATACAAATATATTTCTTTATTTGTAAATAAATATCATGCTGAGCTTAAGTCAAGTCTCATTTGTATGAGCCCCAGTACTTGGTGAAATACATACATTTCTTTAATTTTCGGAATTTTTAATTCTCTTTGTAAATAATTGAAGAACAAAAAACCTTTGTCAGAACCTTTTCTGATATTTTCTTCAGACTCCACTAGCTAAAAAATCATGTTGCAAAGAAATCTTAATCTTGCTGAGCTAGGGCCAAGTCTCATTTGCATTTCTTCAGTTTTCTAGCTCGGAAAATCTTTGGCATATTAGCACAGCAGACTAGCAGAACAAATATTTGTACACACCGAAAGTTAGTTGAATGTTAACCAGCACCTCTTATAGATAAACGAATAAATTGAAATGTAGCATAACAAATGGGAAAATGGGAAATGAGGAGTTGAATGTAAATGCAAGCAGCCGCTCACCTGATCTGATGCTGGTGCAGATCTTCATAGTTGGCATAATGCTGATAGCGATGATTGAATATATCATTCTGATGAATGCCACCGTTAACCGTGCCGCCGCCCCCGGTGGCAGCTGCCACGCCTGGCAGTGCGGATGCGGCTGCTCCACCGCCGCCAGCTGCATTTGGTGCTGGCAGCGGCGGCGGCGGTTGATACGCTGGCGGCTTGCCATTCCGTTCGAGTGCGGCAAGCGCAGCGGCTGGAATTTGCTGCTGTTGCTGCTGATGAGCCTGGTGCTGATGAGCCTGGTGCTGATGAGCCTGGTGGGGCTGTTGACCAGTTGTTGGCGGCGTCGAGGCCATAATCGAGGATGCGGCATAAGTATCGACGGGCACAACGCCATCCTTGCGATTCTTGCCAAAGCGAAACATGTGCCCGATGCCGCGCAATATGCTCGGCTTCTTGGCGCGTGACTTGCTGCCGTGCTTGCCATCGTTGAGGGAGCTCTGGAAGGGTCCGTTGCGCTGCGAGGCAAAGCCGCCCTCGTGATCGCCCTCCTCTAACAGCCAGGTCTTGCGCGGCTCTGAAAGCAAATTGCAAAGGTTAGTCGAAATCAGTTTAAACTGCGCTGTGCTGCTGGGCTGCTGCTCACTGTTTGCATCCGGTTCGCTGACAACGGCGGCACGGAGGCTATCCTCGCGTCCGCGACCGCGTGGTGCGCGCAGCGCATGATGAGCCCGCGGCTCATCGGACATTTGCAGCTCCTGGACCATGGTCTGCAGCGATTCCAGTGAGGAGGACTTCTTGAGGCCCAGCGATGGACCCAAATCGCCCAGCTTGTCGCGCGCCTCCGCCTCGGCGGCCAGCAGCTGCTGTTCCCGCTGCTCAATATGGGAGCTCGTCTTGGCGTGCTTATAGCCAGCCGCCGCTGCCGCCATTTGGGCGTTCGCGCTGGCAATGCGCGCCGTCAGCGATTCAATGGAGCCGCCGTAGACGGCCGATTTGGTTAGCTGAATGCGACGTTCGCGTTCCCGTTCCTCGCGCAGCTTCTTGTTGCGCTGATAGGTGCCCGTTTCGCGTGCATCCAGCGCCGCATGATGCTTCTCCGAGATGCTGCGCCTGCCCAAAGCATCGCGCGAGAAATGCTCCACGCCCGAATTGTTCGTCTCCAGACTCAGCTGCGACGAGTATGTGGCATCGAAACTGCCCGCCACGGCTGCCGCCGTTCCGCCTCCGCCTCCGCCGCCTCCATTGCCCTGCCCCATGCCGGCGCTCGTCTGCGATGTGTTCGCGCTGCTCGCGTTGCAGTGCTGGCCATCGTGTGCACGCACCGGCAACGTGCTGCAAATAGTTTGAATAAGGAACAAGATTAACAAGAGCCAGGTCAAGCCTCAGGCAGCAACTTACGGTGACATGGGCTCCGCATCGTCCTCGATGAGCAGCGCCGTGTTGCCATGCCCATTGAGCAGCTGCAGCTGCAGCGGCGCCGGCGACCAGTTGTCATTGGTGGCCATATAGTAGCTCTCGTTGCGCAATCCCGCATTGTTGCCGCCCAGCGGGGGCGGTGGCACACGGCGCTGTTGCGCCTGCGATTGCTGCTGCTGTTGCTGCTGCTGCTGCAGCAGGTGTTGTTGTTGTTGTTGTTGTTGTGTTGGCTGCGTTGAGTTTGTGGAGCAAATGCCACCGGTTAGACGATCCAAAACGGGATTGCTCCATCTGGAAATGAGAGTGTGCGTCATGAGTGGATTTTATGTGCAGAATGCTCGGACTACCATTTGCATGATACTCAAATCATGCCAAAGCCGAACCAGGCCCGGGAAAACCTCTGATAATTGTATCTTCAGTAGCTTACCTATTCATATCGCTGCCGGAGCTGCCCGGTCCGTTGCCGCTGCCGCGCGGTTCACGTTTCTCCGGGCTCAAGTAGATGACCGTGGCGCCAGAGTTGTCGCTGGCATTGGAGCTGCTGTTGTTGTTGTTGTTGCTGTTGCTGTTGCCGCTGCTGCTGTTGCTGTGGCTATGGCTGTGCTCTAGTATATCGTTGGAGCTGGCCGACCGGAGGATCTTGCGTCCGACCAGGAGGGTAATGGTGCCCGGATGCTTGCCCGGATTGTTGACCATGGCGCGACGCAGCGTCTCCATGGCCTCGGCATTGTTCTGGCCGCGCAGCGAGACGCCATTCACGCTCAGCAGCTGATCGTTCATGCGCAGGCGCCCGTCCCGTGACGCGGCGCCGCCATGGATCACGTTCTTCACAAATATGCCCAGATCACCGTCGTGCTTCATGCTGCTGCTGTTGTTGCTGCTGCTGCTGCTGGGCGTGGATGCGTTCAGATTGGAGCACGTCTTGCCCTTCACACTGACCCCAAGGCCAGCCTTCTCGGTATCGTGGACGGGAATGTGCAGTGTCAGCTCCTCCCGCGAATGCCAGCTGCTACTGCTCGGCGGCAAGCTGTCCTGTGTTGCCACAAAGGAATAGGAGGATTAGTTTAGCAGCGCAAATGATGGGCGGCTATTATTCGAAATGAACTAGTTCGCATGGTTCTGCTCCGCTGTATTTACATATTCCATCAACGATTCGTTTTCGAACGGATTTGTATTTTTCATATGCCGCATCCTATGGACTATTTCTTTTAATGTACTTGAGTCCTTCACAATTTATGAATGAACTAGTTCTCTTATGTAAATTTCGTCTGAAATGAGCTGGCTCACGCCCTGATTTTATTTCTATTCGAAAAACCAATTCCAAATAAAGCCAGACTTTTTAATCCGAAAACTGTTTTCAACTAATGCTCATGAACAAGTTCTCATATTTATTGTCAATAAACTAATTCTTTCGTCTGAACTAGTTCTTCTCAATTTCTCCTTATGAGCTGGTTTTCTATTTCCTACGGATTAACTAATTGCATAGCTGCTATCTAGTTCCTTTCAGTTTGCTGCTGATGGATGAATAGTTACTGCCGATGAGCTAGTTCGTATTAAAAGTAAGTGAGCTAGTTCCCAATTTAATAGTTCCTACTTTCAGCTGATACACAAGCATATTCGTTTTGGTTATATTCCCAAATTATGTACTCAATGCCCACTAAAGCTTGCGGTTCTTGTTGGGGAATCATTGGAACCGGAACATTTGCTACAATGGAACTAGTAACCGTCACCCATTTTGAGCCAGTCTACCAGCTGAACTTTGTTGATTTAGTTAATTAACTAGAATCTATTGTCTACGCTAACTTGATCAATCGGTAACATAATGCAGGAACTAGTTCCATGAACTAATTACTTACATTGGAAGCCGCCGACTCACTGCCCGCATCAATAAAGTGCTGAGATTCATTGAGCTGCGCCTGTTGCTGCAGCTGCTGCTGTTGAAAGAGCGAACGGGCGCTGCTCGACTTTTGCACCGGAATCGGAGCGGAAGCGGGAGCCGACACAGCTGGCGCTGCCTTCTCGACTGGTTCCGGTTGCGGCGGCTGCAAACAAAATATCGTTAGTTTCATCTCACGTGGACTGGAATCGACATTAGAGAAAGAACTTACGCCAACGGGCATCTCGGCCAGTTCCTGTTGCCTGGAGACGACAATGCGCACCGTGGCGCCGGCGGGCATGCCGCGCAGAATGGCCACCACATCTGTTTGGGTCTTGCCGGTCATGGGCGTGCCGTCCACCTCGAGCAGACGATCGCCGGGCTTCAGGCGGCCGTCCTCAATAGCCGCTCCGCGTGGCAGAATGTTCTTGATGTAAATGGGACAATGCCCGCCCGCCGGATTGTCACGCGTGGTCACCGAAAAGCCAAGGCCATTGGGCCCCTTCTTCAACAGTATCTCGATCTTGCGGCCCAGCTTGCGTGTGTTGGCCACCTGCAGGGAGGTGCCCACCGGAGCGGCATGCGGCTTGCGTGTGGGCGAAACGGTGGCCACTTCCACCATTTCGGCGACCTTGGAGTCGCGACGCTGCTGCTGGCGACGCTGCTGATCGCCGCGTAGGACGCGCACGCGCAGCTCGGAGCACTCGAGGGCGCGTCGCAGCTGCTCCTGCACCTGGGACTCGCTCAGGCCGATCAGCTTGATGCCGTTGATCTCGAGAATGCGATCCTCGCGACGCAAGCGGCCGCGTTCGGCCCGACTGCCGGGCTCCACGTGCTGCACAAGCAGCCCGCCGCCGTGCTCCTTGTCCGGCATGGCCGTCAGTCCGAGCGGACTGCCGTACTCGTTAATAATGAGCAGCATCTCGCCATCCTTCTCGCGTATGGACTCGTATGCCTGGCCCAGCGGCTCCTTGCGTTTGCTTTCGCGCGGCAGCGATTTGCTGGAGTAGGCGCTGTTCGGCAGCGATGTGGGCAGCGGCTGTTGGTGCTGCTGGTGCTGCAGCTTCTCGGCTGCCTCCATCCACTTGTAGCCATTGCCGTCGCCCAGGAACTGCATGGACAGCCGGCCGGAGCGGGCGAATGGCTGATGGGCGCCAGTTGCAGCACCAGCAGCAGCAGCAGCAACATGTTGTGGCTGTTGCTGTTGTTGCAGCAATTGCTCCTTCAACTGTGCCGCAGTGTCGTCCTCCTCCTCCCATTGTGGCGACAGCTGGCCACCGGCCTTGTCCAGCATCAGTCGTTCCGGCGAGTCGCCGCCCGCATAGTGCGGCGCTGCCGCCGACCAGCGCTTGTTGCCGCCCTCCGCCTTGAGCGAGGCGAGCAGATTGGGATCGCTGCTGCGACGCACCATTAAGCCCACGCCGAGGCCGGCCAGTGGACCGGACGTGGTGCTGGTCACCTCAATGTGCGGCGTGGACAGATCGCGCGTGGGCGCCTCTGTGTTTGTCGGATCACGAAAGATGTCCGGCGAGCCCGTGCCCACCGAGGAGCTGCCCGAGGCGCCATCGCCGCCGCCCTGCGGCACGCCCGGATCGGGCCCAGAGTCCTCAAAGTGGGCCAATATCTGTTCCCGATCATCGGCCACATCGCGCACACAATCATCGGGATCCAAAATGCCCGACTGCGTCTGCAGATGATGCACGGCCACCCAGGAGTCGGCTTCCTGAAAACACACAAGAGCAAATAGGTTAAGAGCGTTAACATGAAATCTTAAATATATATTTAATGATGAACAATTTAAAAGATTTTGCAACTAGTTCCACTAGTTCATTATAAGAAAATATTTCGAATATTTATTAATATTATTAATATTAATATTCATCTTTAAAGTCGTTCATGGTTCAATAACCGTTAATTTTCTATGAGTAACAAAAGAGCTAGTTCCAAATATTGTTTACGTAGTTTTTTTATGAGCTAGTTCATATTTTTGGTCATTGAATGTGAACTTGTCTAGTTATATTTAAATGCAATTATTGGAAAAATAAATGGTATTTCATGGCTAAAAATTTCTTGAACTAGCAATCTTGAACAATCTATGAGCTAGTTCCGTTTGCAAATTTGTAGCTCTAGTTACGCTGATTTGTTAATCTGATTTAGTCGCGAAAAATAAATATTTCCATCAACTCTATATCTAGATTCACGATTTGGGCTCTTGGAACTATTTGAACCACAGCAAATGGAACTTCTACATACGTATCTCTACAGCAGCAACAAAGAGACAATAGCAGCCAAAGACGAGCCTGGGAGAATGCAATTCGCGCCTAACGCTTCCGGGCCTCGAAAGACAATTGCCCAATTGGCCATGTGTTGAGTCATTGACGCAGCTCAGGTGATTCGGCGCTGTCCATAAGCCGCTTGGGAAAGCCATTTAGAGACGTTGAAGAATAGCGACGACCTCCAGGCTCCCAAAGCAAAACGAAAATTGCAGCGGGCCAACGTAAAGTAAAAAAAAAAAACGGCAAACCGAATCAAGTTGGCGTCATTGTTGGCTTGGCATTCCATTGAATTCCGAACACACAAATGCCAAATGCCGAAAACTGGCCAACAACAACTACAACAATTGCATCATGGCTTGAAACCAGTCATGGAAGCAGCAGAGCGTGCGCTTCGCTCCCTGAACTGGAGAACTGGAACGTCAACTTGGCGCAACAATTTGGAAGGTTGTTTTCTAGTTTTCGCTTTTAATTTTCGCCACTTGCCAACACTGACAGCGCCCCGCCGACAGAAACCTAAAAAAACTAAACCATGTTGTGTTTGTGGTTGTTGTTGTTCTTGGATTTATGGGTCAAAGAGCGTGGCCGAGATTGCAATTCTATCGATTCTGCAGCAGCGAGAGTATAAAAATGAAAAAAAATTGATTTTCCTTTTGTTTATTTTCCGTTCCAGCAAGCGCACCGTGTGCAAAACTCGCTTAAAAACTTATCAAAAATAAAACGTTGATAACCCAAAATATCAACATCAATTTAATTAATTTTTTTTTAAGTTAAATCGTGTATGTATTTTTAACGATAAGCCCCAAAGCAAATTATATTTTTGAAAATATTTGGCACGTCGAAAATGAAATACTCTTAACGATAGGATTGGAGACATATATAGTAGTCCGATGTTGAGAAGATTCTGCTTATATGCAAAGCAAACGTTTGGTTAGGATATATTAACAACATATATTAACAAGGAAGAGTTCTTCATTAAAAAACTGACTTTCGACCGATCGATCATAAAGAGCTTTATAGAGGTTCGATGTTATAGTGAACCTTGCTCAAAATATCTTCTAGCCTAAGTTACACATTTAATGACAAAATTGTAATACTCCTTGCAAGGGTATAAAAGCAATATCTATGCTTCGATTTAACGATTTACAAAAGGTAATTCAATCAGATCAATGGAAACTTTAATTAGCAGCTCCTTATAATGGTACATTCTAGTTCAATAATTTATATCGTGACATTTAAAATGATCAATGAATAATCGTAATATATCGACTATTGATATAGGTATAAATCGATTATTGATTATTTAGAAAGAATTAATTGTTCAAGCAATGGGATATATTTTGAATACTTGATAACATTTGTGATCGGAATAAAGCTTTCTTTCGAGTTGCAATAAATGTGTTATCGATATGCTAGCAGATTTATCGCTTTGTTTATATTAAAAAACTATGTTGTTTATTAACTATCATCAATATGCACATGAATAAAATTGATTATAAAATCAATTCACTTTCTGTTGAATTCCTACGAATGTGTTTTTATAACGAAAATTCTTCATATTTTGCCCATTGTTGATATACCATATCTGAATACATATATCTGAATGGCTGATTGTTTCTTTATGGTCATTTGTCAATGAAAATGATGCGTCGATGGGCAAACAATGGATCGTATATCATAAATATTTGCATATGTATGTGGAGCGAACTATGCGGGCGTTTTTGTGCGTGTGTGTGTGTGTGTGTATATATGTTGTGGGCGTGTCTTATTGTGGGACATATCGAAAAGCGTTAAGTTTTGATTGTGGGTCACAGTTGAATTAGCTGGCGCTGTTCTGATCAGGGATTAGGGCTAGAGTTTACCTTCACGCAAGCATAGCTCGGCGACGGGGGCCGCTTGGGCAGCGTCAGAGAGTAGGATTTGTGCAGGTTGCCATGGGGTATCCCCTCATGCTTGGCGGCCACTTTGTAGGTGTGGCGCCAGCCAAAGAGGCCGCTCAATTTGTTAGCCAGCGCTGGACACTTGGGCGGCACGTCGAACATATTCCAAGGGCTGCTTCCCTCAACGCAGCTCGCGTTGATCTTTGGTTTTATTTGCTTAGCACGCGATTTGTGTTAATGTTAATTTTGTTGTAGTCGGCTCTCGTTCTTGTTGTTGTTGTTGTTGTTGTTCTTTTATTATTATTGTTAGTTATAGTTAGTTAGCATTTTTACACACTTTGGGCAAAAGTCACAGTTGGTCGCAGCTCGTTTCTATTATATTTGGCATTGCCATTTAAACGCTCGACTCGCAAAACGTCGAGGAACATTGTTACGGAACTCTGAATTATCATATCGTATATAAATTTGTTATTATCATATTGTTATTAGTCACACTTTATTTGTTAATGTTGTTGTCGTTGTTGTTGTTGTTGCTGGGGCGGGGGGGGAGGGCACGCGAGCATTTTCGTTCTTATCGATGATGCAATTACGCGTGTGTGGCAACACACAAGTTGCCTTATCAATGCAATCAGCCTTATCAATGCAGTAGCCACTCGCGTTCATCCCGGGCCATCGAAACGAAGCCAAGCAGAAATTCTTCGTCATTCGTCATCGAATGTACATTCGAATCATGTACTTTTCGCTGATGGCTTGGAAATTCAGTTCATTCTGCGGCAAATGTTTCACATTTCCGTCTTGAATTTCCAACAAACATTTCTTTTAGTTTACAATTCAGAATAATTTTGTTTATTTAAGACATTTATTTATTTATTGAATTCGATTGACACATGCGATTCTCTATAAATACACGTTTTAGGTGTGAATAAACTTTCAGCAAACACAAACAAGTGCACAACATTTTTAAGGGTATATACTTAAGTATATAAAGTATATAAAGTTTACATATATGAGTTTGTTTTCGAACGTCGATAACCTGCCTTGTTTCCAAGCAACCGATAACAATCGATATCGAAATTCTGCTGGTTTTCGAAGCTGGAGTCACCAAATTTGTCTTGTAGCTTCTAGAATAGTATACACAGATCAAGTATATCTTTCATTTTAAACTGCACTTGGTGTTGGGTAAAAAAAAGAAGATTCAGGGTATTTCCTAGGCGGGCACTCCCGACTGGAGCACTCTTAATTGATTTTTTTCTTTTTGAATACGTTTCCTATTTAAGCTAGCGATTTACAACTTTAGATATGTATCTCTCACAACTTGCCCTATATATTTCCTTAAGACCTTTTCCATTTTTTTTCCAGCTAATTGCAGCTATTATTACTCAGAGAAATTAAGCAGAGAAACCACCTCTCAAATCTAACTACAGATTATCTAGTATTAAATCCTTTTTTGAACCCAATTCAGGTTTAGAAAGAGACTTTTTTTAAATGTAAGTATATTAGATGCCCGCCAGACCAAGTTACAGGATAATGCCAATGCTCAACATGTTCTACTTAAATGTTAATTGTCAGTTATGCCTGTTGTTGTTAGCCCCTTTCTGGTCTAGTTTTCCCACATTTGCATTTGCTGTGAATGTCGTGCAAAGTTTGCAATAAATAAAAAATGCGAGAAAGGTATTTAAATATACATATACATATATATAAGAAAAACTATATAAGAGCATGTCGAGATATACGTATGTATATACATATATAAATTAACTGACAATAGCAGCTGAGTGGAGGAGGCTACAAAGGCGAGCTACTTGCGCTCAATTCGCACAGAAATTCACATTGATTATGCACCTGTTCAGACACACCTGTAATAAAAACGGCGACGTTGACTGACGCACGACAACAACAACAGCAACAACAACAATAGGCATCCATTTGGTGGCGCTGCAAACGCACTGAGGCATAAAACTCACAGCTTCTGTCTCTGGGGGCGAGGGAGCTAGCGATTTATTTGCTTACTAGAAATTTTCGACGTTAACAGCAGGTAATGAAAAGGTAAAGCAGAAAAAGAAAAAAAAACGGTGCCAATTAAGGTATAAGACACATACACACACACACGCATGCATACGAGTACAGCTGTCTACACAGGCAAAGGTTTATTTGGCCGCTTTTTGCAAAAGCACGCCCGGCTTTGCTGACATTTAAATACGCTGCAATATTTAGCCAAATGATGCCAGCAAAATCGAAACTTGTTGCTTATTAAAGACTTGACTCGAATCGCAAATTTAAATATAAATATAATGCTTTGTCTATACGAATATGTTCTAAAATAAATCAATTACATTATTCAGAAAAGGTTCATGGTTAATGGTTGAAGAACTGTTTGGTTCGAAGTTAAACAGCAAAAATCTTAAGCGAGATTTAGCCCATAGGAATCAAGAACTTGGGTCCCAATCATTGGATTGATCCAACCATATTTGGGTACAGCTCAAATATTGCCCTCAATTTCTATATGAAAATATCTACGACTAGCAATATTTTCAGCAGAAGGGGGCAATTGTTAATTACAAATTAAATTCTTTTGATAAAATATTGAAAATTTATGAAAAATTGAGTTTTTGCCTGGATTGGTGATTGTGGAGTTGGGTTCATGCAGCCAGCTGGTCCAAACTCTAAGCCGAAGCATAGAGTCCCTGGTTATAAAAGTCTATGCCAGATTATACTATTACGACACAATGCAATTTTATTTATACTTTTCAAACAATTTTTATTTAACTTCGTGCTGTCTCTTAATGCACCGGATCTAAAGTGTCGCACAATTGCTTATCGATATCTTATGTTATCGGAATATACAACCCTGGTGATTAACTCGGCCTTTAGAATCAGAAAAGGCACAAGTTATTCATAGACCAGGCAATGCCTGATATATGCATTTAGACAATCGAAGCATATCCTTTGCTGCACACCTGCAGGGTATAGTTGTTACATTCAGTAAATAATTGCCAGTGTCAAACTTTTTTGCTTTACAAACAAATTGTTAGTTAGACAAGCTTATAATAGAAAAGGAAAAACAATTTACACAACAGCAACAAAAACGACTGTCAGTTGGCTATTCATTCATTCATTCATCAATCAAGCCACAAACTCACTCACAAAATCGTTATTCAACTGCAAAAAAAACCCTGCTGTGTTTGTATTTAAATATAACTTAATATTTTTATCAAATATTTGTATGTTTTTTTTTGCTTAAATGTCGCTAAATTCTATGGAAAATGCAAAAAAAAATTAAAGTCTTCAAAGTGTATCCAGCCGTGTTGGTCTCAGTTCATTGAGTATTCACAAAGTTAACCATATTATTCACTTGAATATTTATTAGCATAACAATATTGTTTTCTATGCGCATTAAATCCTTTTACAACACTAGAGCTACACGTTTGTAATACTAATTGGGCAAGAGAACGAAATCCTTCTTCATAGCACGACAACGCTTCATGCATAGAAACTGCACAATTACAGTGAACTGCAAATATAACGAATGCTTTTCTATATATCATAATGAACTGACAATAGACTCAGTGAAGCGTACCCTCTCCACTAACACCACCCCCCCCCCCTTTTTTGGGAGGAGCTAAACTGAGGCGCTCGAAAATTAATTAAAAATTTGCGAGCGCAAAAGCAGAAAAATATGTGCGCACTCGTAAATTAGCATAAATTGCCATAAAAACTTTTGTGATATGAAAAATGGGAAGAGCGAGGGACAAAAAATATAAGAAAATGTAAGAAATCAAGAGGAAAAGGAGAAGGAAAAGCCGCAACATGCAAGCGACTAGCGAGCAGAGACACGCCCACACCCTTGAGTGTGGAGTGTGGAGTGGGGAGAGGGGAGAGGGGAGTGTGGAGTGGGGAGTGTTGCCGCCGTCGTCTGAGGCTGAGGCTGAGGCCTGTTGCATACCTCTGGTGGTCCGTCGGTCTATCCATAATAATTTGCAATCAGACTTAACAACCCAGCGACGACGTCGACAACAACAACAACAGCAGCAGAGGCAGCAGCAGAGGCAGCGACTTCGACGTCGGCCAAGAAATATGCAAGCCAGCAAAAAGAAAGGCCAAATTACATGTTGTCATTATGCAAAAGGGGGCAGGAGAAATACACACACCAGACACACACACTAGTTACACACACTCACACACACACACACACTCACACACACACACACACACACATAATGAAGTGTAGCAAAAATGCATGCATCGAGCGCATTTCGCTATTTGTTGATTCAAATAATGCTGTAGTTAGCTACAAGCATGAGTGCGAATGTGAGTGCGAGTGTGAATGTGAATGTGAGTGCGAGTGCACGAGGTGCACTCATGAAGTACAACAACCACAACCAACTGCGCTGCACTCAACTGGACTAAACAAACAGAAAAACAAAATAAGAACTGCATCAAATGCGCAATAAAGTCGAAGATGCCATTTTGCGTCCTCCATTGTCACATTATGCACTCTAGCCAGAGCCAGAGCCAGAGCTGAGCTAGAGTTATTTATGTGCAACAAGTCTTGTTATTATTGTCAACAACGAGAAAGTACAGATATCTTCGGCATGCCGACCCTTCTAAACTATAAGATAGTAAAGCGATCTTGATAAGACTTGGCTTATATGTAAGCAGCATAGTTTAAATAGTAAATGCTGCGGTTGGTCAAGATATCTTGATAAACAAAAAAAAGTTTTACAACAAATTGTTTAAAGATCTATTAAATAATATGAAAATTGTAAAAACAAATAAATTTGTACAAAGAGAACAGTCAAAAAACCCGTCGACTAGACTCACTTTTTGCTGGTGCTGGAAATTAAGTTTAAAGCCTGCGTACTAGTTCTCCATTTTTGCCTTAAATAATCCAATAGTTAGATTCAGGAATAGAAAACTGTGTTCGATCATTTTTTAAACTCAAAGTGTCCTCCATGGTGTCTTATTTCATAATGGGCAAGAAGGCTAAAAAGCTCTACACGTCTACTCATAGACTGATCCATGCCCAGCTCTGATCCAACTAGTTGAATATATAAGCCAATGAATACCTATGAAAACAGCTCAGTTCAGCAGTGCTCCAGGTTCACAATTTTCTTTATATTCCTTTAAAAACAACAGAGAACTAAGAACACAATATTTTGTTAGATAAATTCTACATATTACTGGAAACAATCCAACTCGTTCCTCTGTCGATCTTGAGAGGGCAGACTCCAATGGAACACACCTCGTATGAGCTGCTTGTGTGTCTGTGTGTGTGTGTGTGCGTGTGTGAGAGAGGCCAAGTGAAAGGAACAGCTGCGGGCCAGTCTATCCAGGCACAGCTTCACGCCCAAACAGAGTGTGACCAAACTCAGCCAGAGATCTATCTACAAACAAGCCCAGCTGATTTGCATATGATTAGCGGGACATCAAAATATGTGTGCACACATATTATTAGCGGCCAATTCGTGGCGCAGTCTGTTTTCGAATACCTCTTTGAATACCTCTCTCTCTCTTGGCAGAAACAGCTGAGAACACATTCTATTTTATCAGCCCAACTCAGGCCAAAAACACTAGATCACAATTTGTTGGCCCATTGGCGCTGGGCCATGAGTTTTCAAATAATTTCTCAACTTTAATCTATGCCGCTCGCTTATCGCAGCGGCGACCAACCAAAAGTAAGGATATCTGCGACACGCCGAAGATTTGATACCCTTTCAGACATTCTGAAGCTCGTAAATGCTGAGTTTGAGAAAAATATCTTGGGAAAATAGAACAATTTGCCAAACATTAACTCATCTTTCAACCGATTCTTTCTATAGAGTTAGATAATATAGTATTACGAACTTGATAAGACTTGGATATATTGAAAACCAATAGAGTTTTCCATGCAAGAACCTACTTTTCGACCGATCGTTCCTATGATATATATATGATATAATGGTCCGATCCGGCAGGCTGCGACATATGAACTGCCTGCAACACAGAGACGGACCTTTGCAAAGTTTCATCAGGAGTATATACTTTAAGGGGTCTCTTACGATCTATCCTTCCATGCGTGACACATGTGATGAGCACATTATAATACCCTCTACAAGGGTATACAAAAAATCTATGTATATACTTATAAACAATGAATCAAGTGAATTTACCATTTAAGGTGATTAATGTCAACGCTTTCTAATGGCCAAAGTGAGTTATGGTAGTCGGCATGCCTCGATGTCTCATTGGCTCCCGATCAGACATGTGTACAAATTATATGAAGCTAATATAGTCGGGTATTAAATGGAGGCATAAAATGTTGAAGAAGAAACAGTTATCTTGGAAATGCCAAAGATTAAATACCTTTGCCGGTACTAAATACCTTAACATAGTTGGCCACACAAAATGGGTTTCATAAGAAAAGACACACTCAATTTTCTACCGATTGTACCTATGGGCCATATACGACTATTGTTAATCAGATTTTTGCTGTTGTGCTTGAATGTAAGGTTAAGATAACTGGAAGATTCGGTGGGATTAATAGTACATAATATAAGACTGAGCATGAAAACACACAGACCTGTATTGCAAGTCAGATTGTACAGGATCAAGTGCCAATGAATTAGGTTCATAATGAAATAAGTATAGTTAACAGAGTTGAGTTATCAGAGTCCATATTGAGAGTGCAGTTCCTCTATCTTTTAAGGTATCTGTCAAACTAGCTCAATTGACGTACAGTTACAACAGAGCCACAGCCTCTGCTGTCAGCCCACTCTAACAGTGTTGTACAGCGACACATGAACACTCTAACAGTGTTGTACAGAGACACAAGTACACTCTAACAGTGTTGTACAAAGACACAAGTACACTCCAACAGTGCTGTACAGAGACACAAGCATACTCTAACAGTGTTGTACAGAGACACAAGTCCTGCACTTTTTACAACACTAACTAGTTTAATCGAAATAACCCGCGCAACAGGACTTATCCTATCTTAATTGTATATGATATTAAAATTCTGGGTATACCAATAAAGCTTTGTATAGCATTTGTACATCTGCCTCGTGTTGGGCTCAATAGAAATTCGATCTTTAGATCTGATTACAGGGTAACTGCTAGTTCAACACGCACTATCACTCAGGTGGGTGTGAACTGGCCAATGTGGGTGGGTGCTGTAGAGCTTAGTCAGCGGCTAACCAAACGTCTTTATCGCAATGGCATTTGTTATGGGTAAGCCTCCAGCTATTTCGTATGAAACAATGACACGTCGAGGTCGCTGCCATTGACAAGCAACAAACGAAAAAAAAAAAAAAGAAAAAACGAACTATAAAACATTTCACAAGCGGTGAAAATCTAACAAATGACACAAACACAAACACAAACCCACAGAGACATATTTGTATACGTATGAATGTCACAACAAATGCAATGGAAACAAGAAAGCGCAGCCATAATTGCGATCACAGGGCAAAAATTAAAGTTCCCTGCTTGGGTGGTGGCTTGCTGGTTCCCACAAGGCCAGAAGTAAAACTGTACAGAGTCTAGACCCTGGAGCATAGAGCTGGGCGGGCACGTGGAGTGTGGATGCTTTTCAATCGTGACACGAAAGTGGAATCTTAATATTATCTAGACGATTTAATACAGACATTTGAAGAATATCGGATATGTGTTCAAAGTTCTTGTATAGCTAAAGTAGTTGAGTCGTGTCACGATCGGACAAGCGCCCATCTCTAATGGAGGGCATAGAGCATATGCAGAAGCGCCGTGTTGGGGACTAAGTTAATGCTAAGTTAGCGGCTCATCAACTTTTGCTCTGCTTATTTTTCATTTTTTCCATTTGCTTTCATATGAAAGTGCACTTAATTGCCATAAGACTAGATGAACAATGGGCCGACCGAGCAGTTAGACCGGGCAGACCAGACCGGCAGACCGGCTAGATGGCCGGCCACATGCCACAGGTGGCATATGGGAACATAATATTTGAGACGAAAGCATTAAGACGCTAAAGAACTTGTGTAGCGCTAATCACCAAGAGGAACCAAGCCGATGAAGTTGCTAGCTTGATGATGACTAAACAAGTTTCGCTAACAAACATAAACACCATAAATCGATCAATGAAGTTAGCGCTCCGTGCAACCGCCGCTTCTCCCTTCACTGCCTGCCGCCGGCTATGCGGCATCAAGTATAGACAATCATTAGATTCCAGCTAATGAATGATACTTAATTATTTATCAAACGTTTCAATGAAGCTTTCACTAATTCGCTGAAAATGCTCAAGAAGTTGCATTGGAGAAAATCGTTTTCAAATGTTTCCATTTCGATTCGATTTGCTTTATGCTAGCCAGGCCAGCTTGCTAGGCGGAAGCCTTCGTGTGGTTCTCACTTGCCCATTTACTCTCTCGCGAGAGCAAATGTTTTGCTATTCTTCTGTGTGGGACATCCGTAATCTTTTACTGCCTCTCTCCATTGTGCAGTTACTCTCTCGCGAGAGCAAATGTTTTGCCATTCTCCTATGTGCGACATCCGTAAACTGGCAGCGCTTCTTTTTCTAACGAGTAATATTATTTGTGCATATATCGCACAGCAGCTATTCATTTATTATTATATCATGTCTGTTTATTTTTCTGTGGATTCTTAAAATATTCGCATAATCTGTTTCGCGAATATTGAACCAAAAAGTCAACCCAAATTAAATCTGACGAGATGCGACAACAGTTTTAAGTAACTCCGCTCGCTGACATCACAATACTAAACAACATGAAGCATGTCCAAAACAAGCTAAACAACATCTGATTCTGATAGATATATGGGTTGTGTTGGAATCATTTGGAATGCGATGGATTCGTTTAGGCACTTTAAGCAAATTGTTATGTTTTGGTCACAACAAATTGCCTGTCACGGATTATATTGGCCGATTGCATTGATTCATTTTGTTGTTGTATACAAAAAACACACACAAATATATTCCTTATTTTATGGCGTGCTGCTGTAGCTTTTGAATGAACATGAGAAAAGCTTGGACAAAAACACATAAATAAATAACTTTCTTTGGCATGTCGTCATTTAAATGGCGTCTCATAAAGTGCACTTAGAGTTACAGCAATAGCAACAAACAACAACAACAACAACAACAGAAAGAAATAAAACAACTTAAAAAAGAAAAATTAAAAAAAAAGAAAAACTACAAAAGCCGCTTACAAACTTTACTCGTAATTGCGATTGCCGAAAAAGCTGGCAAACAGCCGGGGCTGGGGGAAAGGGAGGTGGAAAGGGGGGCGCCTTGACGTGGAGAATGTGCAAAGGTAGGTAGGCAGCAAATGTTAGACAGGTAGGTTTTTCACACACACACACACACACATATGTATGCATATGAACCGAACCGGTTAGCTACTTGGTGGCTGCCGAAAAGTTGATTGAACCTCGGCGCCGACGCCGCCGCTGATTGGGTAACACACATTTAATTGATTTAAATGCGCGGCTTTTGCTTAATTGCACATAAACAGCCAAGAAACGGCGGCCAATTATAATTACAGATGCTGTGCGCACAAGTCGAAAGTGAAACGACAACAACAACAAAAAGGGAAACACATTATTCATAAATAAATTAAACAACAACAACATCGAATGTGCGCCCTTTTGGGCAACTCAACGAACAAACAGGCAGCTGCGCACACGCACGAACAACTAAAGGCATCAGGCACGAATAACAAATACCCTACACTATTATTTTTAAAAGACATTTAGAAAAACCTGATCTTTGAATGTAGAAAAAACTTTAAATAAGGCAAAAGAAAATCTATATATATCTATAATATTAATTGCTGGAGCAAGTAGATGCATCAGCTACGACTAACAAATACCCTACACTGCTGTACTTGTTTTGATTTAAAGACATTTATAACAACATTTAATTGAATGTAGGAAATAGCTTTCGAATTGACAAGAGACAAACTATAAATCAATAAATAAATTATAGGAGCAACTAGATGCATCACGTTCGACTTACAGATACCCTATACTGAGTTATTTATTAGCCTTAAAAAGCATTTTATAAGAAACTTGATATCTGTATGCAGGAAAAATGTCTTAAAATAACTTTCGAATTGACAAGAGAAATACTTCTATAACTGCTATATATATTTATTGGTTGCACGAGAACTAGAGGCATTAGCCACGACTATCCAATACCCTACAGTAATATTTTGAACATAACTTTACAAGAACTCGATATTTGAATGTAGGCAAAGTTCCTTATAATAACTTTCAAATTGGCAACAGAAAAACCATATATCTATAAATTGATCTAAATCTATATGTGTTCATCTATATAGACATGTATACTTTATATCGGTCTATATATCCACCCATCCCTAATCTATTTATGTCCACAATATAAAGCTATTTTACAATCTATCTTCAAGCCATAATCAAATATATCTATACTCCTTTAAAGTTTATATATAAAAATTGAATTAGTATTAACTTAAATAAAAAATGTATCTACAACATATCTAAAATTTATCTATCCTTTATGTAATACCCATTTACTATAGATATTCAAGCTATAAAGGGGAATATCTATACTTGAAAGTTTATCTATGAATATCAATCAATCAAAAATCTGTATCTACAACATATCTAAAATATAACACGTATTCATACCATATCTATAAGCCATAAGCCAGCAATTTTGTTTTGAGTATCTACTTTCAATTATATTCAATGTTTTACAGCCTAGCAACATATTATTGTTGCCCAGCTCAATCGTATCTATCTATAGTCTATACCTAATCTATCTGTAAGCCATAGCCTAGCTGCATATCCTACACTATCTATCTAAATACGGTCTGTTATCTATCTACAATCTGAACATAATTCAATATACAATCTATCTATAATCTATCTACTATTTATCTGTTATCTATCGCTATAAGCTGACTATTTATTTAGCTTATCTCACACTTGTGAAATCATAGAGAAATTTCGTCACAAACTACCCTGTTTTATAGCTTATGTGCAGGGTATACGGAAGATACAGCAGGTCAATCGAGTTCACTGTCACTTTCACTCGGTGCTCCCCCCCCCCCCTTCCTTACCAAACCTACCTCTCCGCCGCGCTGCCCACTCGCCTGATCAGCAGCAGCGTGGTGCCAAGAGGCGACAATTTTTGCCGAGGCTTTAATCGATCTTCAGCTGGTCAACAGCTGAGTACAGTTAATCAGAGCGGGGGCTGGCAGCAGGACGGTCAATAAGCGTGGGGGGGGGTGGGCTGGGGAAGCACCGAAAGATGACGTGATTTGACCGCTTCAGCATTTAACTGTGCATTTCGAGTGTTTTGAGTGTTTGTTTTTTGTTTTTTGGTTTTGTTTTCCTCTTTATGCGGTCTTTTGATTTGCTGTTTGTTTTGCCGAATGTCCAATGTGCGCCGTCTGAGCCCTGAGCCGAGCGCCGTGAGCTTTGTTAACTGGTTTCGTTACATTTGCGTGAATCGTTGCCAATTGTGGCCAGCATTTGTGGCCGGCATTAAGAATATGTATTGGGCTTTGGTAATAAGCTGGGAACAGCAGCCAAAAATCAAACTGAAGAGGCTCTAATTGAGGTGAACGCACTGCAAACCTGCATCGTAGTGGATAAATATCTCAATATATTCATGAATAGCTTCACAATGCACCTACGAGCAAATCTGCATCGCAGTGGATAAGTTTTTAAAGAGTGAACACTAATGAAAGCAACAAAATTATTTATGAATACACTCAAAGTATTCATGAATCCAATTAACTGATTCATGAATACACTCAAAAGTATTCATGAATACACTCATATCATTTATAATTGCGCTCAACGTATGCGACGTGTATGCAATTAACTGATTCATAAAAACACACGCATTATTCATGAATACACTACAATGTATTCATGGATCCACTCAATGCCAAACATTTTTCCCGCCCACTAATTTGATTCACCACTTTGATCATATGCAGTTATTCATTATTATATATGTATTCAAGACACGCCCTAGATTCATTTTAAAGCGAGCTCATTCAAAGTACTCATGAGTGCGCACATAGTCATAGGCACTCACATACCTCAAAAGCATGGAATGTTCGCTGCTCCAATAAATACTCATTGCCTGATTCATAGTCGCAATCAATTATGCTGCTTTCAAATACACTTACTTGCGACTAACTTAAGTTCTTTATTCGCGTGAGCCTATCCTGATTATTTTTGGTCACTGCGAACAGCTAACGAATACAACAACAACAACAACAACAATAACAACAGCAGCAACGGAACTGGGAATATCTCTGGCATAAAGCACAAATATTTTATCAACATATTTAGTCAGCGTTTGAAATTTTATCTACGAAGGACCCAACTGGAAATGATTAGATTAAGTAAACAGCGTCAAAGTAACGAAAATAAACAATTTGGCGTCTTCTGATACCCGTCGAAAATATCATATAAGTATGTACTTATATATGAAGTGGGATATACAAACAAAAAGCTCCAAATATGTAAATATTCAAGGTATATTCTACAAAATAGGAAAGAAATGGTCTTTCTTAAGATGAATAGATATATAGTTGAGAGAGAGAGAGAGCGAGAGAGAGAGGCAGATATTATTATACATAGAGAGAGATGAAGAGAGAGAGAGAGACAATGGGGAAAGAGAGAGAGCGAGACAGAGAGAGGGAGACAGAAAGAGAGAGAGAGGGAGCTAGAGAGAGAGTTTATAAAAAGAGTCCAAGGCTTATAGGGTATGTTCAAGTCGAGCAAGCGCATTGCTTAGAATTGCAACTCGTTTGACTTCTGATTTGAGCTTTGAGTATGTGGCAAGCTGCACAGTGGGTCAGCAGCGATTTTTAAGCCTTCAAGGCCAGTAAAAACAACAAGAACAACAAGAAGAACCACAACTAGAACGAGAACTGCAACTGCATTCATATATAAGTTGTGGGTTCTTGTTGTTGTTGTTGTTGTTGTTGTTGGTTGTTTGTTGCATTCCTGACTAGTGAAAGTCGGTCTGGCCAACAGATCTCAAGGCTGCTGCTGCTGCTGCTGCTGCCTGTCCAGCTGCGTAATCCGAGACCCAAATAGATTTATTAGCTGTCGCGTTTAATTGAAAACGCGGTGACTGCATTAGGCGTCTGTGCGTGTGTGTGTGTGTGTGTGTGTGTGTGTGTGTGTGAGTTTGTGAAAGAATAAAAAAAATTGAAAAAAAGATCCTCACGAATTGTGCCTTCTGTCAGGTAGACACGAAAAGAAGTCATCAGCAAAAAGGTACAAAAGAAAAAATTAAGGAGAAGACAAAAATAATGATAATAATGTCTGGGAAGCCGACAGCACTTGAAATTCTTCCTTACGTTCAGGCCCGATCCGCCCCGCCCCCGCAACAATGCGCCCTCGCTCCCACACTTGTGCGTGTGTGTGTGTGTGTGTGTGTGTGTGTGTGTGTGTGTGTGTGTGTGTGTGTGTGTGTGTGTGTGTGTGTGTGTGTCTTTCGACATTTCCTGCTGCACTGAAACGCGCGTCATGGGAAACTAAACACAGCTAAGACCAAGACCAAGCAGAAGAAGAAGAGGAATGAGAAGAAGCAGCAGCAAAGAAGCAAATTTATAAGAGAAGGCGTCGCATAATAATAAGAATAGGCAAAAGGAATTTCCGGGCCATAACAAACAAGTACAAAATGTATGTATTTGCGCCTCTTACATAAATGCAAGAAATTAGCGTTATCTCAAATTTAATCTGTCTATATTCATATGCATATGTATGTACATACATATATTATATGTATATACATATATGAGCACTTTATTTACACAGATAACGCTTCAAGCTTAGATAAAAGAGATAGAAATTCACTTAAAAAATTTGTGCGGCCGTTGCATTTGTTTTCTTTTTAAATACAATTCAATCTGATTCGCGTATCACATTCATACACTCACTAAAATTGCCTTGGCAAACACTTGTTAACAACAAAATACAAAACAAAAAAAAACCAAAAAAAAAAGAGCAGGTAAAAAAACAACCATTACGCGCACTTGTTGTGTTAAATAAATGACAACAGCTAAAAACTAAACCAACAAAAAAACTGCGTAACAACTGCAAAAACGAAGCAACGGCAACAACAACAACAGCGACAGCGACAATTGGTACGTACGAAACGACGTAGCGGCCGAACGACGTAACGTGCGAGCGAGCGAGCAATGAGCGTTGTGCGCTGCGCTCGCGTTTCGTTTTAAAACTGAAGTCGCGCACAAAAGCCAATCGACGCTGGCAGCGTTGATCGTGCAGCACCAACAGGTGAACAGCGGGGCGCACTGAGCGTGAGAGAGCCGGAGCCGGAGCCGGAGCCAGAGCCAGAGCGAGAGCGAGAGCGAGAGCATCCGCATGCCGGCGTGTGAGAGCGTTCAAAGCAAGTGCAAGCAGCGCAGAAATTTGCACTCAATGCTTGTCAAACTATGCATGCATACGTGCACACTAGACAGTGGCTGTCAAACGGGACAGCAACAGTCAGTTCTGACCAGAGAACCCGAGGGGCGTGCACACCGAAAATGACCAGCAAAACAGCTGAATGCGCCCGGCCCAAAGCATAGGGCCTGCAGTTTGTCAAGCGTAACGCAAATAGCACGCAAAAAAAAAAAACAAAAAAAAAAACTCGGCAAACAAAGAACAACAAAAAAAGCGACAATCGAAACTAAAGCAGGTTAAGCAAGTCGGCTAGTTGATGCTCTTCAATAATTTCACTTGATGAATTTCTTTTGTTTTTGAACATCACAAAAATATATAAGTTTCCATTTCAATACAACAGATAATTTAATATTTTCAACATGTGCAAAGGAGCAATAATGAATATAATTAAACTAATTCATTAATACAAATGTAGAGTTAAAATATAAATAGCTCTATTTCTGATTCGCTTTTCGTGATATGCTTAATGACAAAGTCGATGGACTCACTTGCTTAAGCAGTGTATGAAAAGCACAGCAAGGCGCAGCTAAAGAAGAAGAATGCAAATCTGCAGGCAGCCAAAGGATGGCGACAGGTGGCAACTACACACACAAACACACGAACACACGAGCACACTCACACACAGCAACATAATATAGACAATTCCCGAGGGCGGCAGATGGGGCGTAGCGTAGTTAGTGAGAGGATACGAAATGGGGAATAGTCTACAGCGGGTGCAGAGGTATTGCATAATTGCCAAGAACGTTGCAAAGCGATGGCAATCGCTTCCTTTTCCACTTCCCCTTCGGGGTTGCAGCAGCAGCAGCAGCAGCATAAAAATGAATTGGCCTTGCAATCGTGTTGTTGAGTTTAAAATGAATTCTAGCCTGTAAACGTAATGAAATTAAACGAACTGGAAAGCTTCCTTTTTCTATGAAAAGCCTCCGCATCGTTGGCATAATTAATGAGAGAAAACCAAACCGCTAAAGCAGCAACAACAAATGTATTCACATACATACATATATGCATACATATGTATGTATGTATATGCATCCATTCAATTTGTTATTGTAATTCGAAAAGCATAAATAATGAAAGAAACAACGTATGTAGTAGTGTGTATCTAGCTGCATAAAATTATAATTAGGCATGAAGCGGGAAGTAAATAGAAATTAGTGTATGCATAACAAACTGATCATAATACATGAAAATACTTTTATTTTATTGTTATTAAACTAAAACAACGGCATTTCATTTGTCGTAATTCACTTAGCTGCGAGTTAGCTAGCCTAGGCAGTGGCTCGCAAACTGTAGCTGTCAGCTGATCTTCAACACATTGGCCCTAACAAGCGCTGTCAAAGCGTTGCCCATACAAAACTGAACAACCGTTAATTTGATTGCGCGACTTGCACACTTTGCCGTCTCATTAAAAGCACACACAAAGACTTCCGTTCGATATTATTAAAAGACAAATGCTGTGCGCGACCAGCAGCCAAAGCGAGATAGCGCCATAGCGCCATCTCCTACCACCCACCCACCCAACAAACGACGAAAAACACGCAACTAATGAGCAAAAAAAAAAAAAAAAACCAAGAAGAAGAAACAAAGCCGGGCGGGAGTGCGACCGGCAGAGTAACAGCAGCTTGGCAAATTCTCAATCACAGCATTAAAATTGTATATGACAAATGCTTTTCATTATTTGCAGTCGCTCTCTCTCTCTCTCTGTCTCTCTCTCTTGCTCTCTCTTGATCTCTTTTGTTTGCGCTCTCATCAAGCACTCAGCTGATTTTTTGTATATTTATTATTATTTTGCTTTTTTTTTTTGGTTGCTGTTTCTCGTACTTTTCAGATCTGGTCTCGTTTTGGAGTCGCGTGTTTGCGCTGCCTAAGCGGTTTGACTGGTCCATTTGGCGGATTGCGGCTGATGGTTTGAAGCGTCTTTCTGTATGTTTGTGTGCGTGTGTGTGTATTGTGTGTTGGCCTAAACTAAAACAAAAGGCGGGCAAGTTCATTCACCATTTCACCTAATTTTTGTCGATGTTTTTGTGTTTTGGTTTCGGTTCCGTTTTTTCATTGTTAGCAACCGCTTTTAATCACAATTAAGCTTTAAACAAACAAACAGAGAGAGAGAGAGAGAGAGATAAAGAGAGCAGAGCTTGTCAATGCAACAACACGTGCACGTCGCGCTTCGCTGCGCTTTGACATTCGGCCTCAAGGTCGCCGCAACAACAGCAACAGCAACAGCAAAAGTTGCCTAAAACGAAAAGGATGTGTTGCAAGCTTAACTTACAGTTTGAGTGCAACTTTACTTCTCTTCTTTCTTGTCTTTTATTTGATCGTAATGGCGCTTGCTCTCTTGCGCTTAATTGCAAGTTGTCTGCGTGTGTCGTCAGATGTCGCCACCCCGCATGCGCCACTCAAACTCAATTGAATATGTTGTGCGTGTGAATACTGATTCGCTCTCATTGCGGCATTGGCGTTGGCGTGTGAATACTGCGAATAACAATCAACAATCAACAATCAAAGGGGCATCCGAAAGCGTGCACAAACAACAAGCACTGTAACAACAGTTGTGCATTTGGCTTTTCCAGCTACTATATCATTTTAATCAAATCACGCCCCAGCCAAATAAACAGCCATATCTAATAGATAACGGTTTAATCAGTATCTTTAACCGCACAGATTTGGTATATAAACCAAAAAAAATACCAAACAAAAATCCCATCTAACTTTTGTAATATGAAATCGCATGACTTTACTATCAGTCAGCAAAATGCTGATATTATTAGTTTGGGCATTCTAACGCGAAGATAGTGAACATTTAAATACAAAACTCTTGAATGAAATAGCGTAACAAATATCGAATTGTCATTAAATAAGTATATACGATATTCAGTAAAAAGCGAAAAACAAATGTTTCTGTAAGACCTTTCCTTCAATTCCTCAAATATAAATAAATTGATATATTGAATATACTCTAAGTGAAATTTAGATAGTTCTTGAATATATTCATTCCAATTTATGGACAATTCAATTTTCTATTTGTCTCAACTCTCGAGCTACCCTTTTAATAAACTGTAACTAAGGGAATTACAAGTATCGTATATTCCCACGGGAGGTGCAAACAATCTTCTATATTTGAAAAGAATCTTAATCCGCATTTAAAGAGAGATATGCGATAACGGATATAGATATAGGCCACGTTTACGGAAATGCACGATATATCAAAGCCACGATCACGTATGCCAGCAACTGGCGCCACCTAGCGTCATCTAGCGCCTGTGTGCGCAACTATTACGCGCATGGCTACGTAGTGTGTGTGTCTTGGCTAAAGCATTGTGCTTGCGGTTGCGGCACCAGCTAAATGCTATGACAAAAGCTTTTAGCTGAAAGCCATATAAATTATTTATTAGACTAGAGACAACTTTTTTTGTTTTTGTTGTTGTGTTGTTGTGTTGTTGTGTTGTTGTTGTTTTGGCCCATTTACCCAAATATTTGTCCAGCCGCGTACTTGCAACATGCATTGCAACAACAACGATAAGATACGAAGGGCAACAACTAGACCCAATACAAACAAATGTGGCAAGCGGCAAAGATGGGGAATAGTAACAAGCAGCCATATCAACTGACTGCCATCCTGTGGCACGATTCACTGCATCCGTGGCATGCATTAGGCGTTTAATCTGTCAACTCGGCAACGCTTTTGGCCAAGTCAAAATGCCATCATTCAACTGTGTCAGCAGTGCGCTATACTATATTTATGTATATATATATATATTATTTATCACCTAATCACACACACTCAAATAATTGGGGCCTCTTATCAGTCGCGACAGCGATTTCTAATTTCCCAATTTTTCTTTTTTTTTTCTCTTTTGGATTTCCACTTGACTGCTTATCGGACAGCGATAAGAAAAAAAGTTGTTGCTTACCTGGAAAGAGAGGGAGAGAAACAAAAATTGATGTCAGAAATGTTTGTATAGTCAACGTTTCGAAATTACGATAAAATACAATGATAATATACAACTATTGGGGTAGGTAGGGTGAGTTCTAAATACCCAAAGCTTATCTATAAAAAAGTCGAACATAAAGGGAATGAAATTAGTTAATGTGTTAAAACTAATAACAAAATCCGAAATAATTTAACTTGGCATTTGAACGTGAGTGTCGGAAAATCTGGTTAATTAATATCAAGTTGCAGTGTTGAACAATGTCAGTGCTCTATATGGTATTGGTAGGGTGAGCCTAGATAGCCAATACTTATTTAATAAAAAAATTAAATGACAAATAATATGAACTTAGGATTGGTTAGCCAGTTTTGGAAAATCTGGCAAATTAATATCATTTCGCAGTGTTGAAAAAGTCAGTGTTCTACACCAAAAATTGATATGGTAAAAATGTCTACGGTAAAACGAATCACAATTATATATTTTTATATATATATATATATAACAAAACCCGAAATTCTAAAACCAAGAATGCACAAGTCAGTGTTAAGAACTCCGGTAAATAAATATAAAGTTGTAGTGTTGAAAAGGCCTACAACAAAATAACATGTCACAAAGAGCATGTTGAACAAAAATCCAATCTGCATATTGTTTGGTCTGTTGAAAATGTTTAAACAATATGGATTCTATATTTGATCTAATCGATAATCGAAAATTTACAAGGTCTTGATCTACCTTTGCCTATTAGTCAATGTATTTTTCATTGGCTTCCATTTTCGTAATACACTTTACTTATAGAAATCTATTTGTATATTTTTCGTTCCTACCGGCCGAAAGGATTTAACTTTAGCTCTTGAAAACTTGTTGAAGGCTGAAAGTTTGTTTGCCCTGAACTGAGTCAGCTTTAAGCGGATTTTAGTGACAACGATTAAGAGATTGACATTGTGTGAACACTTATATGGTAGTCGCTGTCAGCTTTGATATTAAATAAATCAGCAATAATTCCCAACAAGTGTAAGCCCAGGCGGAAAAGCTATACAAAGTTTAGTTGAAGGAAAATGCCAAGGTGATATAAATATACATATATATATATATTCATGTTTCTAATCTGCTAGTGGAAACATCATAAGCCTTTCGATTTAACTGGCATATTTAAGGGTTTAGCTAAATAGAAATTGTTGAACTTTGCTCATTATTCCGAGCACAATTGGATAAACAATAGACATGCGAGTGATTTATAATGGTATTTCATGCCCAATTCCAACTAACTGCAATGCTTATCACGTTTGTTGCATTCAAAGCCTGTCAAATCAATGCGGCTCAGCTGCGACTCATTGGGGGCTAGGCTCCAAGCCCAGCCCCAGCCCCAGCCCCACCAATACTCCAATTGGCAGCATATCTTCGTCGCCCCCGCCGCAGCCCGTCACAGCGACAGCCGGCGATAACGTCACGAGCCGTCGACTGAACCGCTTGTAATTGATCGTGTCTTTGACATTAGAAAACATTTTCGTTGTCCGACTGTCTGTCTGTCTGTCTGTCTGCCTGACTGCCTGCCTGCCTGCCTGTCCGTCCATCTGTTCGGCTGCAATGAAAATGTAACGCGAAACACGCCAAGAGACGCCGCCAACTGGTGCACGGTGGCTAATAAAGCGCTTGGAAGGCGAACGCACGCAGCGACAACAAATCCACTTAGGCGTGCAGAGCAGCCAGGAGGAAGCCAAACAAGGTACTCAAGAGCAGCGAGTGAAATGAGACGTGGCCAATGGCAGCAGCAACAGGCACCGAAGTTATTCAGCTAGTGCGAGTGCGGGGGGCAGAAGTAGACAGCGAGGGGCAAGCACAAGTGTCGAGTGGGTGGCTGACTAATCGGCTAATAACAGCAAAGTAAGCAAATGCCATTTTCTTCAATAACTCGGCAAGTTCGCCTTAAAGAGCCAACCTACACCCTCTATAAAGAAATGGTCTCGCATATAGAAACTGCATACCAAATTTGATAGGTCTAGCCCGCGTAGTTCCTGAGTTCAGAAGAAACAGTTGCACGTTTCCTTATACGATTAGTTAGACTCTGCTATTGCTGTTCAACATGTAGTATATATAATTTGTCTTGTGCATCTGATCTGCATATATGTATTTCTCTTAATGCCTGCGCTGGCAACAATTATTGGGTTTTTCCTGAAAATTTTTATATATTCTCTTTAAATAACATTATATCAGCGCTTATATGGAATTGATATCGAGTGGAGTATTTTTAATATTATATGCGTTATATATTCTCTTTAAGAAAACTTGAAGAAAATTATATATATTGTATATAGGAAAAAAAAACCCAAACATCAGATACAAAACGAGTTTATGGTGAAACAAAAAATTGAAATGGTCTGTGTCTGTATATACTATATAAAAGCCTACATACCAAATTTAGTGTTTGTAGCTTTTAAAGTTTTCAACATATGAGCCAATAACCTAAGCCGAAAATCGATACATATCGATTGAGTAGTAATCGATTATATTGTAAGAATGACTAGCTCGAAATTCGATAAGTATCGATTGAGTATAAATCGAGTGTAACGTAAGCATGACTAGCTCGAAGTTCGATAAGTATCGATTGAGTAGTAATCGATTATACCGTAAGCATGACTAGCTCAAAGTTGGATAAATATCGATTGAGTAGTAATTGATTAAATAAAATAAACATGACCCGAGCTTGTCATATACGGACCCAACTTTTACAATTCGTAGTCTTAAAATCTTCAGGCACAAACTATGGCTAAAATCTAAATTTATAAGATCAAAGTGCTTCAAGGCAACCATCAATTGCTGACCATGGGGCAGCTCAGTGCCTAAGAAGCCGGTCATAAGTATCCTGACTACGTGACTCAGCAAGCAGCAGAGACAGAGGCAGGGACAGAGTACTTAGCGGAAAGAGTGAGAGAGAGCGAGAGAGAGTGAGAGAGTGAGAGAGAGAGCGAGAGAGGGGAGGAGGGTAAGAGAGAGTGCGCCTCTGGCAAGTCATCCTGTTTGCCGTTGTGCTGCTGACCTACAGACAAAAAATAAACTGAGTAAGTGCTTCAAATTGCTAAGCGGCTTTAGTTATTCAGCGACAACTTGCGAGCAGCAACAACAACGACAACAACCATATAATTCATCAACAACAACAACAACAACTACGACAACCAATCGGATATTGCGCAATCGAGTTTTTTTTTATACACATATATTTACATTTGAATTGCGTCTGGTTGTTAGTTTCCGCAATGCTAACGTAAAGCGGCGCCCGCGGGTCAAAGTTCACGGCAAAAGCTCAGCGCCCAGGCAACGGCATCGGCAAGGTGGAAGTTATGCAAAGCGTGAATTTGACGAGTGAAAGTGATGGGCAGCAGCAGGTGGAACAAAGACGCAGGCGAAGATGACGACGACGACGATCAATCAGGCAAGCAGTCAATCAATCAATCAATCAATCAAACGACAACAACAAAAAGCTTACAGCCTCATCTGGCAAAGTTTGTCATCCGTTTTATTTTTTTGTGAAATGCAAACCAAACAAAACATTATTCAGAGAAAAATGATTATCATGATTATTAATATTATCATTAACATTATAAATGTAAGGGTGTGTGTGTGTGTGTGTGTGCGTGTGTGTTTATTATGAAAAGGTGGTATTAAATGTTGGTAACCGGATTCGAAATCGGTTTCAGATTCTGTGCGCCAGACCAGACACAGCCAGAACAAAGCGCATGCCCATTTTTTTGTATTGTATACGAATATACAGATGGAGAAAGAGTTGCACGGCGAGAGCCCAAAACAATATAATTTATTGTACAAAGCCTGGCGGCAAGAGAGAGAGAGAGGGGAAGATTTTAGTACGAGGAGTGGGCGATAAAGACAGCAGTTGAAAATGTCTTTAAGAACCATCGAGCCGAGCTGTAAGATGAGTAAATGATATTTAACCAGTTGACAAAAGTGCAGAACGAGCACAGTAAAAGCCGCAAGAGTTGTAATTGAGTGTATAGAGACTACAGTGGGCACCACGTATGTGCAACCGTTGCAAGCATTCGTACACAGCTAACGAAATAAGCAATAAGAAACATGCTTGCTTCGAGCTGCCCTGCATAAATAAGAACTTTTATTTTATATTCTCCAATTACAAAAATATAGATTGAAGCATGAAAAAGTCATAAGGCACAACGTTTATAGATTGACTTGGAGTTTTCACATACCAAATTTGCTATCTCTGGCTCGGACAGTTCCCGAGATAGACAACATGGTACATGAATTGGCTGGAAGAGCAGGCCTTAACTCATATGCAGACTAGCTCTAACTGGTTTATGCCAATTGCTATTAAGTGTGTTCACTGTGCACAGTGTTCACTGTATTGTAGAAAGCGTTAAATGCTAAATGCCTCGCCCCAACCTCAAAGAAACAGCAGAAACCTTTCACGGCCATGACAAAGGATGGCAAATGCCACTTAAATTTCAATAGCTTTTTTTTACAGAACAATAAAATCTTTAAGAGAAAAAACAAAAACAACTGGAAAACTGACAGATCCAAGATGCATAAGGCGGAAGAGGCGGGGGGGCGGGGTTGGTAAGAGCACAAGTGCGGTAAGCACAAATACGATTACGAGCTCATGTAATGCCAATCATTGATCATTTTTCTAAAGAGATGAAACCCTCCTGCGCGCTGTTTCTAAGAATCTGAAAACATATTAAAAAAAAAACCTCTGAATGACAGACAGTTCATTAAAAAGAAATTAGAGGGTATGCCAGAACACAGGCACGATCATAAAACGTAAATTGTCAGCGAGGGGGCAGGCAAAAAAAAAAAAATAAGACAAAACCTAACCTAACCACAAATTGAAAACGTCAATATGCCAGTGAGAATGTGAGAGAAGAGGAGAAAGAAGTGTGAGAGGTATGTGAGACAGGAACTTCAGCGGAAAGGCACGACAATAGATAAAACACACGCACACACACACACACACATATACAGACAGAGACACAGCGAATTCCTAGAACGTAAGATTTTGGTAATGTTTTTAAGTGCTCCTCGGTACCAAGCACCATATTTGAGGTTAGGTTGTTGATAAGCCTGGAAATATAGACAAAAGGAAAAGTGTGTACTAAGATTTCTCTCTGTAAAACATATCAGTTTGCTGCAGCATAAACCATATCAGATTTTGTTTAGTTAGACAAAAAACAAACATAAATCTTTTTCGATTCTGTTTACAGATTGAAAACTGTTTGAACTTAAGCTGAAGGCAACGCAACCCTGAACCAGGGCAACTCTGCGCTTAAAGTTCATGTGTGAGTGTCAGTGTGTGTGTGGCGAGAGACGCGTTTAAAGCATAAATAACAATAAACATAAACACACAAAAGACGACAGACAAAAATTAAAAGCAACAGCAACAAAACTGAACAAATAAAACATACAAAATTGCGTTTTACGCATGCGCAACAAACACAACTAACAACAAGTGCCCGACTAGCAGATACCCTGGACCCCGCAACAGGCTGCCAAGCCACAACCATTCTATACATGCATAGAAAAAAATACAACTGTATAAACACGAACGCACGCACGCACGCACGCACGCACGCACGCACGCATGCACGCACGCACGCACGCGCGCACGCGCGCGCTCTATATGCAGCCCCTGCGCTTCTTCTGCCCTTTTCCCCCACACTATGGCATGAGAAATGCATACTCAATTAACTTTGGCGTTTATAGTCCGATTCTTATGAAATTTCCAGGGCTCAAGTATGGCATACACAAGCGTGTTTATACCAAGGCGCAAGGCTATAGCTTTAAAAATGAGTTCTAATCAATTTCGGAAATTAGATTGAGGGGAGGTATTCAAAATATAAAAGATTCTTACGCAGTATATTGCTTACTTAAGCCAACATACCAAGTTTGGTGTATCTAGCTCTTATAAGTTTCGAGTTATGCTTATAAAACAAAAAATTGATAATATATGAGATACATGACACTCTTATACATGCCAGTAAGTACAGGGTATAGCAACAACAATAACAACAGCATTGATGACAACTGCTTCATTTTATGGGCGTTTGTCTGGCGGAAAAAGTTAGCTTACACACACAATTTCTATATAAGCACAATTAATTTTACTTTTTATTTATGATATATTTTTAAGTCTTTTTATGGCAGTGAAATTAAAAGCGGGTTCAGTGGGGCTACGGGCCTCCAAATTCCCATAACACATTTTCGCTTTATTGTCAACTGACTTGAAAAGATATTATTAAATGAAAGCGTTCACTGTTCGTTCGCAGCCAGAAATTGCGTAAAAAAAAAACTTTTAATTAAACAAAGAAACACAAAATTATTAAGTAAATTAAACCTGAATTCATTTATTGAAATCAATTTGGAGAGACGGTTAATTTGAATGTTAACTAGATAAGGATAACTAAGCTGGGAATAAGAAAAACTTTGAAATAAAGTTGCCAGTCAAATCTGGGTTCAGATTGAACCAGTTCATTAACTAGACCAAAATATTTAGTTTAATGCGAATTATTTCGGGAAGGAAAACTTTGCCTATGCTCCCAAAATATATATAACACCTCATCAACATCGGATTACTATATCATATAGCTGCCATAGAAACGATTGGTCGAAAAGTAGGTTCTCATATGGCAAAATATTTTGTATTCCAAGATATTTTCATCAAACACAGCATTCACGAGCTTCACTATTCTCACATATCTGCACAGCCGTAAGGCAAAATATCTACAAGGGTATTAAATGTCCGGTGTGCCTAAGATATCCTGACTTAGATTCAAAAAACGAACCCAATTTGAACCACTTTGATTCAAATATTCAAATTGCAAATCCAACTGAATTTACAAGGGTAAAATTGTTTTTCATTGCTGTAGATGTTGTTGTTGCTGTTGTTGTTGTTGTTGATGTAGTTGCTGTACTTGTTGTAGCTGCACAGCCAATTTCAAGGCCAAGAGGCAAAGGCGTCGCTTGTGTGGGTGTCTCTCAGCAGGTGTGTGTGCGCGTGTGTGTGTGTGTGTGTGTGTGTGTGTGTGGTTACATAGGTTGAGCAGCACTCAATTGGAACGTAACAGCCGGCTGCGGCCACGCCCCGGCCAAACATTTTAGTTTCTTTTTTTTCGGGGGGTGCCGCGTCAAGTTTGTCGCTTGAGTCTTTTGTTCTGCGCAGCAAAAATCTCAATTATTTATTTACGTATTTAATTAATTAAGCGTGCACGGGCGTCCACGGCAACAAGAACGACAACAACAACAACAACAAGAACAGCAAATGCGCAATTACCCATGGCTTTGGCATGGGCGTGCCCAGAGTTGGATTCCTTTTGTCGTCGCTGTCGCCGTCGCCGTTGTCGTTGTTGTTGTTGCCCGCTTTCCGCACGTGCAGCGCCTACGCAAAAAAAAACTGAAAACAGAAACCGAAACAGGGAGATAGAGAGAGAGAAAATAAATAAGCCTGGCAAAACGACGGCCACGGAAAAGGCCTCAAAGCGCAAGCTGATACAAAAATCAGTTACAGCAAAGGAATGTGCGGCATTTCGGCATATTGAATACCCTACCCGTATACATGTTAGCCAATTCTAATTCCCATTTTTTCCTTTATCGATATTTGAAATTAGTTTTCAAATATTTTCGTCCCAGACCCAAGGCGTAATTAACTAGGGACCCAAGCATTGGATTCATCTCACCATATCTGGTAGACGCCAAATTCGGGCGGGGATCAAATTTAGCCCGCATTTTGTATATAAAAATATTAACGAGTTGCAATATTTTCATTAGAGCGGGCAATTATGAATACAAAATTCAAATATTTCATTTAAAAATGAATATATGTATATATATGTATATATATTAAATTTTAAGAACTATGCATGTTTTAAAATATAGCTTTGCATGGAAAATTGTAATAAATACATGACATTTAAAATTTAAATATAAGCCAAGCTCTTCCTAGCAGATATTGTTTATATCTGATAGAAATATGCATCTAAAAAGTTAACTGCCTATTCATGTCTGTCCAGATCTTGCACAAAACTATATAGTGTATGGTTGAGATGTGTTGCGGAACGGCAAATGTCTGGAACACATTTCGTGACAAATTTATAATATTGCCCTTGAAGGGCACAAAAACGAGAATAAGCAAAAATAAGTTGAAGATAAAATGGAGGAGAGGGGGCAATAAACGAATTTAAAAATTAATGTAAGACGCTGCCAAAGTCGAAGTCAAAGTCGATGCCGCCGTTGGCTTCAAAGTGCGCAGCGTCGTCGTTTGCTGCATGAATAAAAAAAAAAAATACGAAAAAAACGGAAAAAAATACGAGAAAAAAAATACAGATCCGAACATTTTACGACCTTTTGTGGCCTTCAACATTCTTCGCAACGGAGTCGTTTGGCAACACTGGCGAACGCGCGCGCTCTCCTGCTCCCGCTCTCGCTCTCGCTCTCGTCTGTCTCTCTGTCTGTCTACACTCCCACTCTCAATGCGCTAAGGCAACTACTAACAGTTACATTGCTGCTGCTGTTGTTTTTGTTGCTGCTGCTGGTGCTGCTGACTGACTTTAACGTATGATTCATGCATTAAATTTCACGTTTTTAGAGGAAACACCTGGATAAATACACACACGATCTCGTACACGTACGTAAATAAATTGCTTATTCTGCGGCTATCTGTGTGTGAGTCAACGTACCCACAAATTCTGGATGCTGTGTGACAGCATAATGTATTTAAATACCCTGTAAACACAAATACATATATATGCACACACATACTATAGTACAAATACTTAGTACACAAAGCGCCGTTAAATGTGAAACGTAGCGTTATATAATCGTCTCAAGTCTTTGAACTTCGATTGAAAACCTTTTATTCGTTATTAAGTGCTTCAGTTTTATTTTGTTTTTTTTTTTTTTTTTTTTTTGATTTTCTTCTTTGGGGCATTTCCGGAATTTCTGGAGTGAAATCTTTTATCCACTTTTCGCTTACAACTTTTGTTTGTGAATCATTTGTAACAATTTTTGATTAGATTTGTTTTGGATGGAAAACCTTTTCTTAATTATTTACTTTAGATTTGGGCACTTCCGGAATGTCTGTGAGAACTGAATTGGCTTTATAAACTGGATTAAACACTTTGGTAAGCGTCTTTTGAGCATGAATCATTCCACAAATCGAATACCTAATGAACAAATGTTTTTTTTTTTTATAAGAAAAAAGTATTTATTATAAGAAACAAGGTATGCATTATAAGAAGCGTAGTAATTATAATAAGTAATATTTATGACAAAACGAAGTATTTATAATAAAAAACGAGTAAAGTTTACTTTGAACGTCAATTGAAAAACGCATATTTCATGATTTGGTTTTAAGCTTTCTACGTTTTCTTTAATGGACGACTACTCTTTATAAATCTGAAAGAAAATAACGCTCTAAAGTAAAGTACAAAGGAATATATGTATGTCAAAGTGAGAAATTCATATTCATCTAAGTCATCACGAATTAAATAATTTGGATATGTCATAAAACAAATATTCTCAAAAGTAAAAAAAAAAGGTTTCATTTTAGATCGATATTTATTTAGTTATTTTATATAACAAATATGCTCAAGAAAGTAGGAAATCAACAATAATTTTTGCTGAAAAAGTTCCATTTAAGAGTGCATTCATTATTTCACAATATTCCTATTAGTTACGCTAGCTTGTCAGCTCGATCAGGTCAACATGCACTTGCTACTGCTGCATAGCCGCCCCCTTCCCCCTCCTCCTAACAACCCACCCACCCCGCGCACATTGGGCGTGCATCTCTGCGGTTTTTTTTTTTTTTGGCTGAGTTCCGTTCGATATTCTGACACGTACACGTTTCGGACAAAGCATTTTCAGAGCTGTCGTTAATGGAACTGGGCACCGGCAGCATGAGTAAGCGCGAAATTGGCACGCTGCGGCGAGTGGTAGTTGGTACTTGGTACACCTGGTACACTACCTATCCACGGTTACCGGTGCACGGGTACGCGCTATAAAGCCGCCGATCGCATGTGTCAGATATGACGACACACACGCGGAAATGGCTGTGTGTGAAAGGGTTGGCTGGGTCAACAATATACCGTCAACCGCCAAACAAACCATCAACAACAACTTCATCATTACGATCAACGTCAACGTCATAAGCACATTTAACTATTATCGTTGTTGTTATTGTTGTTGTATATCCAAGCTCAAGCTATCCAACCATTCCACACATTTTCACAGCGAATGCCGCAGCAAATGCATTCCACAAAATTGCATCGGTGCAAAAACAACAAATGAACAGCAACAACAACAACAACAAATTGTTAACGAAACCCAAAACCTCAGTTGCAAAATATTCACAATATTGAAGCTGCAAGAATTCAATCGCAACGTCGCGCACGTTTCAACGATAAAATGTAAAGCATAATAAAAGAAAATATAAAAAAAAAAATACAGCAAAAAATGTAGCAACAAAAAATTATAACGTCAATTTCTGATATGCAAAAGTTTTATGTTTTTATGGGCCAATCTAATTTGGAAGAAGTTTGTTTTTTGCTGAGCGCTCCTTGCATAAGTTTTAATTCTCCAGAATTACGTGTGTTTGAGAATTTCATTAAATGTTGTACACATTTATTATCAATGAAATATGCTTTATGGGGGGCGTCTGTCCAGATAGGAAGCCTTCCAAGTTAGCGTGAGTAATAACGCGCATTCTATACGGGAATTACTTTGTGGACATTATGAATCACTTGCGAGCATATCGATAAAGAGAGTCGGATGGTTTATTAGCTTGTTGCCCACTTTTAAGTGGTGTTTGTTTTGTATAAAAATACATATATACATACAGACATACATACATACATAGATACATACATACTTACATATATACATACATACATACATACATACATACATACATAGATACATACATACATACATACATACATCCATACATACTTACATACATACTTACTTACATACATACATACATACATACATACATACATACATACATACTTACATACATACATACATACTTACTTACTTACATACATACATACATACATACATACATACATACATACATACATACATACATACATACATACATACATACATACATACATACATACATACATACATACATACATACATATATACATACATATATACATACATATATACATACTTATATACATACATACATACAAAAATAAAATTACAAAAATACAAAAAATAAATAACAAAAACCAAAAAAAAAAAACTACACTAATAGCTAAGCATGAAAACTGCAGAGCCTACTTCAATTCCTGAGAATCGAGGAGTAGAGCACTTGGTAGAAATTGATTTTATTTAAATTTGCAGCACAGTGACAAATACGCTTGGTCGGCGTTTGGAGTTAGAAAACAAACATGCATGCATACATGCATGCACGCACTAACACACACACGCCCACACATACATACACACACAAACACAGACACACATATATAATACTTATATCACTTCGTACAAAATACTTGTACTATATATAATTATATATACATTCAGTCAACTGTGAGTAAAAACTGAACAAATTGAAAATGCTTCCCATTGTGCAAGAAACTACAAAATAATTTAATTCAAATCTACAAAATGTACAATAAATTCTATCAAGGCTGGACTGAAATACTCTGTCTTTTATAGCTAGCTTAATAAAAGCCCTAATATATTCTAAATAAACCTTAATAAATAATAAATAAATTTGCAATTGCTTTGGGAATAGAACAAAACTCTTAAGAATTAGCCAAGAGATAATCAATTAATCAATCATAAATTGAAACTTTCAGAAGTTAGAATTGTAAAAAATGGAAATAGTCAATTTCAATAGTGAAACAATTAACTAGAGTTAAATTTTACAAAATATAAATCGTCTGCCTTTTTCGAAAAGAACCCTTTTTTGCGTCCAATGCGTCTGGTTTTAAACTTTCCATTTGGTTAAAAGAAACTTTTTCTTATCGTTGCCAATTTTGGAGTACTTTTGAATGTACAAATGCATTAATATTTTATTTTTGCTTAAATTAGAAAAACATCTGGAACTGTTGGGGATTATTTTTTTTCTATTAGACTGCTAATTGACAATTTTGACTGCACTGTAAAATGAAACCCATCAGACGAGGTATTCTGAACTAGAACTAGAAACTGAAAACTATGTGGAAATGCTTGAGTCTAGAGCACAAGTGGAGGGAAACTTACAAATGGATACTATGGGCATATATGTGGTTAAAGCTTCTCTCCGTTTAAGCCAACTGCTGCAAGATCTGTTCCCATAATGTCTAACAACGAAGCGAACTTTAGCCTCACCTTCACCTTCACCTGACTTTGGACATGCACTTGACCCAATGCATGTCAATGGAGCATATCGACGACACTCTGGAAGTGCCTGTCCCCCGCCCCGACTTGAGGTCTAACCAGCGATGCGTAGCAGCGACATACATACGAAGAAGTAAAAGAAAGTGGAAGAAAAAACGAAGAATAAATCAAGAGGTCGAGTGTTACCTAATATTCACCTTGAACTCAAAGTAAAAGGTAAAAAACAACTCAATTGATTCGAATGGAAACCAAATTGGAGAAGACCAAAACGAGCAGCAAATTAATTAGAATGATGATAATACATAAATTGAATGCAGTTGTTGTTGTTGTTGTTTTCATAGTTATTATAATAATGGGTGCGTTGGGGCACGAGGCGGCCAGAATATGCACGGTTTGATGGCGGAGGGGGGATGAGTTGTGTGGGTGCGACAAGGTATGAGCCAGGCAGAACGTGTAGGGTTCGGCTGGGTTAGGTATGAGCTGTGAGGCAGGCAGAATATATAGGATTTGGATGGGAGGTCATGAGCTATGAGGCATGAGGCAGGCAGAATATTTAGGATTGGGGGAGGGGGGGGATGAGTTGTGTGGCGTGGCGCTTCCGTTGCGTTTGGACTGTCATTAGGCGGTAAATATTAAAAAAAAAAAACAGTTTTTTTTTGTTATATTTTAATGATATATTACCGGGGCAACGAAATGCAATTGTTGTTGTTGTTGTTGTTGTTGTGGTTACATGAGCTGCAGTGCATGCAACAACAACAACAACAATGAATCGGCAGCAAGTGAAGAAGAAGAAGCGCTGTAACGGCGCCTGGCACGCAAAGGGCAATTCTGGGCGCAGTTCTATGCCACGTTTGCAGTTTGCAGCTCGACAGGAAGTTTGTTTAATTAATGTGTCAGGCACTCGAGAGCTCGGTTTCGAAACCAAATTCGAATCCTGTTCACAAAAACTACACACACAATGCAGCTGTCTTTCTGTGTGTGTGTTTGTGTGTGCGACCATCCCAACGTAACAAAACAAACAGGGAAGCATGCTGTTATCTAGCCTGCTAGACTATGTAATACCCTGTGCTTTGTTGTGCTCTCTTGAGCTCTTCTCTAAATTATAATGCAATGCTTTAACTTTTAAATAACTTCTGTGATTATTTTGTAAAAATATAGAATATTAGCAGAATTCAGAAAGCACAAAATAAATAAAATATAAATAAAATTTGTTATATAATATAAATACATATTATATAAAAAATCAACAGAATCCGGAGAGCATAAGACAAATAATATCAAAATTAAATTTTTATAATTGTTTAATGTGTTCGAATATGCACGACTTTTATTGACTTTTATCGACAAAGATCGTTTATATATAAATTACATAAAAAATTTACCAAATATTCAGTCTATATTAAATGGGGCATTAAAATTCGCTTTTAACATGTTTCCATCGAGTTGGGTAAAATAATGGCATACATATATATAAGCCGATCGGGAATTGCTACATTTGTAGGCTCGTAACCCACCTTTTCGACTACAGGGTATAACAAACAAAACCAAACAATGGACAACAAACAGCACACACGCCGAAAAGAACACAAAGTCTGAAGGTAAACGAGGGGAGACACGTGCGTGACCAAAATAGATACTCAATTAGTGCAGCAATAAAAGTATTGTAATTGTAGAAGATACCAAAAGACCAAGTTTTCGTCTAGGGCATTCATTTGACTCGCACTCCCTGCAGCGGGTGTAGCAACCACAGAGTGCAACAACATCGTGCAATCGTGTGGCATGTGGCGTGTGGCAGGCATGCAAATAGATAATACCTAGCTACCTACCCAAAAAAAAAAACCAATCAAAGCAAAATAAAAACAAAATTTTTTTTTTTTGTTTTACAGGGCAGCAACAAAGCCAAATGCAGTTAACAATGGGCTATTTGGGTTGGCTGGCTAGATACACTATTTGAGGAGCGCATATGCTCGATGTATGTATACCCCACATGGGCACTAACATGGCATATCCATTGCAGTTTGACAGTTTGTGACAAATCGAAAACGTGAAACAATTAACAATCAGTTTGGCTGCGAGAGCTGCAGAAACTTGGAAGAATTAGTATATGAACACTTTATGGCAGATTAAAATAAAATATGTACATATTCATTTTATCGTCAGGTAAGTGAAAGGGATCCAAAAAACAGTTCTTATCGATATCGATTTTTATTAATTTCAATATCGATTGCTATCGGTTTCAATATCAATTGTTATCAATTACGATAGCGATTGCTATGGATTTCGATATCGATTGTTATCGATTTCAATATAGCTTGTTATCAATTTCGATATAGACTATTGTCGATTTTGATGTCGTTTATATTGTTTGCGATCGCCATAGTTATCGATAGCGCGTGTTATCGATTTCGATAGCGAGTGTTATAGATTTCGATAATGATTGATGAATGAAAGCAAACTTGATTAAATAGGAAAGTCGAAAAGTCTCCTGTTCTCATAGTCTCTGAGATTGACGCCAACGAACACAGACAGATAGTCTCGGCTGCTGATGCTGATCAAGAATATTAATACTTTGTGTAGACCGAAAAATCTCCTGCTGCCTGCCACATACTTTAGCAATCATGCCCATTTTCAGTGTGTACAGGGTACAGCAAACAAACAACATAATAAAATTGTATGATTTAGAAAGAAATGCTTCACAATACTTAACAAATTTCGTGACACTTTAATAATATATTCAGTATATTTGAATGAGGTTAAAAGTCACAGCACAGTAAATACTTGAGCTTCATTATTTTTTCGTAAAAACTCAATACAGATAAGAATTGTTTAGGAAATTGAGAATACATGATTTCTTATGTTTTTCATTTGACCAACACAGCGAAATTTTAAATATTTATTTGCTTAAGCAATTTGCAGTTTTCAACAATTTCTAAACAATTGAAAGTTTTGTTTTTGTTTTTATTTTTTCTTTCAGCTTTAAGCGCAAGATCAAGTATTATTTAAGGCTTAATTTCAGAGAAGTGTGTTTATATGGGCACAATCCATATCAATTACTGCTGCTTATTTTCATCAAGTATTTTGGCTGTAATCAATTTGTTAAGTTTCATTTTCGATGCATTCCACGCCGAGAAAAAGAGCTGTATTCAATTTGATGTTGTGGGCGTTTTGATATAAAATTTTGTGCTCCGTGGGCGGGCTGAATGAATGTTGAAAATTATTTTCAATTACAAAGCAACCGAAAAATAAAGTCAAACTCCAGATCGAATTCGGGTCGGAGACTGATACTGAGACAATAATTCAATTGAATTTCGCGCCTAATTTGGTCAAGCGGCATGAATCAACCCAAGCTTCAAGCTTGAAGCTGGAAGCTTGAAGCCAGGCAGCCGGCAAGCGTAGGCCACAACAATGCAATCATTATAAAGATATGAATAGGAAAACGAATGCGAACAACTGTCTGAGTCTCAGTGCACGAGTGTATGAGTACAAGTGTGAGTATCTATATAGGTGGATATTACACGACAATGCCAACTATTGGACGCCCCTTTAATGGGGAATGACGCACTCACAACTCTCTATGTATGCCAGCTATACTCAATAAGTGTACATATATAAATATGTAACTATTATAGCTATATGTATATATATATGCCATATGTTGTGCCTGTTGGCCTGGCAACACAAAAACAAAACGCAGCCAACCCTCGTGAGTCTACCAACTAGCCAAGCTGCCTGCTGCCTGCTGCTCGGCTCACATTTTGTCAAGGTGGGCGCGAAAATTAAAACGCAATTGATTTTTTATACCCTAGAAATAAGTGCCAAGACATGTGAATGCGCTAGTTCGTTGCATTTAGTCTAGTTCAAATAGAGAATAAATATAAATTAAAAAAAACTAAAATTTAAATTTAAATTTAAAAAAAAAATATTTTGGCAATATATGATAAAACCTCTTGAGCTTAGCTAAGAAAAAACTAAAAAAAAAATAAAAATAAAATATATCATGCTCACATATTTCAAAGCTATTAAAAGTCTTCTTTTGAAAAATGAAAAAGAAAATTCCCTCACAATTTTTCAACTCTATACAAACAGAACGATATTAATTATATTATATTTTTATATTGTATTATATTATATACAATTTTATCACAATATTTTATCTCAATATATATCCCGGAGACACGCAATTTTTAGTTCCACAAATTAAAAATGAAAATAGCTTTATTTTCCGTAGTATCATATAGTCGCGCATTGTTTTTATGTTCTAACGTGTTTATACATATTTCTTGAGCTTCCATTCTATTGCATTGCACGAAGGTGGGTTGACAGCGGGGTGATGTGTGTGGGGAAGGGGGGGGGGGGGGGGGGGCTTAAATGGTATACCATTATGGCATTAGTCCCATAGCTATAATTGGCTTGCATTCTGAGCCAAACGCTGCGGAATTTTGAGGTTAACAGCTAGGAAAGCCTTGAAGTGAGCCAAGCAAAGGGTTCTACGCTTTGAATATTAAAAACTAGAACTTATATTTCTGTTATTATAATATTCTATTATAATGCAAATTCTATGCTGCTAATTTATGTAAAGAAATAACATATTTAACGACTTATAACAAATAATTTGCCCATTTATAACTTGACTCCAATTATATTTATAGTTGTTTTATAAAAATATGTTTAATACAATATTTGAAGTTTGTTTTTCAATTTGTCTGGCTGCTTCGTGGCTTGAGAGCGGGGAGGAGGGATGGAGGAATACTGCGGAACATTGCTGCTGTGCGCAAAACCAGTTTTCGATTTCCGGTTATGCACATGAAATTGTTTATCTTTTATAGTTGCCGTTGGCCAATTATCAATAATGCTGCAACTACACCTTGCAACGATTTGTTGAATTCCAACTCGATACTCTTCCAAAAAATTCTTGAGAAATAGCTGAATAGATCTCACGATACAGAATTATATCTTTATAGGGAGTTTTAGATATTAGAAAATGCATTTCTACTGCATTAGATCAATTTAATGTTCAATTTATATTTTTTTTCAGCTCTTAAAATTGAAATACATTAAGAAGATAACGAAATTACTTTAGCCAAAATTTAAAAATATATATTTTATCTTAATGGGGCTTCGATCTCTAAACTTTGTGCACCTGTATTCTATACCATATATCCTATATTCTATATTCTGTATCCCATATCCCATATCCTATATTCTATATCGTATATCATATATTCTATATTCTGTATCCCATATCCTATATTCTATATCGTATATCATATATTCTGTATCCCATATCCTATATTCTATATCGTATATCATATATGGTATATCGTATACCCTACACCCTATATCATATGTCCTATATTCTATATCGTATATTGCATATCCTATATCGTCTATCCTATATTCTTTTTTATATACCCTATACCCTATACCCTATATCATATATCCTACAACCTATCCTATATCCCATCCTATATCTTATATTCTATATCCTATATCCTATATCCTATACCCTACATCCTATAACCATCTAACTATGCCCCTATCACAGTCTTTTGTTTGGCATAAATCTGACCAATTCCAGCGCGATATAGAACTAATTGCATTGGAAGAAGCTTTCCGCATTGCAAGCGACCAATCTCTATGGTTTAATATAGAACAAACAGTGTCGGGTTTTGTTTTCTTCATAATTATAATAATTATTATTTTGGCCAATTTGTTAATCTTCATTTTTAGAATGAGTGTGTGTGTGTGTTTGTTTTTTGTTGAACAGGTGTTGAGTTTTTCCAATCGAACGTGGGGCCTAATTAGAGCGCACGTAAAATGCGCTACAATTAGCGTGCGCAAATTTTCAAATATTTAACTGGCAAAAAAATTTTTGCGGCAGCGTCGCCGGCAGCGTGTTCCCATTGAACATTTAGCTCTCACTGTATTTTGTTTTAATACCTTTTTTCCATATTTCTTTTTCTTTTGTTGTTGCCATGACGAAATAATTTACAAATTGCGCAAAACAGGTTTTGTTTTTTACGAAGTGGCCAAAAGAATTCACAACAACAACAACAACAGAAACAGAAACAACAACTGAATGCTCAATGAATCTTTTCCAGCTGCCGGTTCGCGTCCAGAGCGATTCCCCAGACGGTTCTCTGTGCCAAAAACAAAGCTAAAACTAACAACAGCCAAAAAAATGAAAACAAACAAAACAAATGACTCAAATGGCACGCCCAGCAACCAGTTGGCCAGTTGGACAGTTGGCCAGTTGTCCAGTTGGACAGTTGTCCGGCCGCCCAGTTGCCCGGCTGATCGGCTGACCAGTTGAGCGCCGGCGATAAGTCGATAAGGCGTGAAAAACGCCCACCGAGCGCACAGAGACAATTCCAACTGAGCTCGCGGAGACGGCAGAAAATTGATTAAACATCATGCGAATTTATTATATAATCAATTTTATTTATACTCGTAGAACTTGATTATATGTATTTACGATGTTTTACGGCATATGCAAATGTATCATAGTACCCTTTCAATTTAAAGGAAGTTACGAATTTTTGTTAGTGATATTATTTTTTAAGTTAGTTATATTATATTATATTTTTTTATTTTATCTAAAAAACAATAAATCAATTTGTTGCAATTATTTTCTACAGGGCTCAATGTTGATCATATAATCTATGGACTTCAATGAGAATTCTATTTCTAGGGGACTCTGATTTCGGTTAAGGAAGGGCAGAAAATATATTCCATGGCAGCTTTTTAAGATTTACTGCAATCTCTTGTGAGTCTAGAACTAAACTTTCCAGCTAGTTTTTGGAGGAGCTGCAAGAATTGGTATTGGAGCCTTTGAGTACTTTTCTGTTTTTCTTTGTTAAACTAAAGATAAAAGTCTAGGATCTATAATAAGCCATTAAGCACAACTTTGCCTTTGGTTCAGGTTAAGGTTCTGTCAATCATCTCTTACCCCATAACGTACATATATTCCTGATCATGTCCGTCCGTCTGTCTGTCTGTTTCTATGCGAACTAGTCTCTCAGTTTTAAATCGTATATATTTGCATAGGTCCGTCTTTCAGTTGCAGACAGTACATATGTGGGAACCGGCCGGATCGGAACACTATATCATATGGCTGCCATATAAACGATCGATCGAAAAGAAGGTTCTTGAATGGTTAACTCCTTTGTTTATCGAGATATCTCGACCAAACTCGGCATTTATAGGTTTCACTATGCTCTATAGCTGCCATATAGGAGAGATCCTTTGAATTGTAGGTTCCTATATGGCAAAATATTCTATTTTCCAAGAGACTTTTATCAAACTCAGCATTTATGAGCTTCACAAAGGGTATTAGATCTTCGACGCGCTCGGCTCGCATCCCTACTTTCTCGCTTTTCGTTTTTACTTAATACCTCTCAAATTTGAAGCTTTTTAATTGCCTTAGCTCGTTACTTATAGTTTTGTAATAAATCGAAATACAAGAGTTGGTAATGAGCTGCATTTGCAGCATGCCATAGTTGATTGCAACCGCAGCACAATTGGCCCAGTTGCAATGCAGCTGGGATTGGATCAGTTGCCCATCTTTGTGGAGTGTGGGCCAAATACCGAGTGTGCAGATATAAAAAAAATAGCAGCTGCGAAAGCGAATCCGAATCCGAATCCAAATCCGAATCTGAATCTGAATCTGTTGCTGGCAAACGGGGGAGAGAAACTGTTGCCAACGGCTATCAACATGCTATGTGCGAGAATTTGAAATCAGAGCCAATGTTTTTTTTTTTTCATGCTCTTGTTCTTTTTATTATTTACTTTTTTGCTGATGTTGCAATTTCTGTGCCGTTGAGGCATTAAATTGCATAATTAGCAAGTTCGCCGCGAAGCGAAGCGCTCTCGAGCTGCGGATAGATATATGTAGAGCTGTGTCTGGGACTGGGACTGGGTCTGGGTCTGGGTCTGGGTCTCTGGTCTCCAGTCTCCGGTCTCTCGCACACACGTGATCGCGAAATGGAAAGCGCCGTCTTATCTTCTATGTTTTTTTTTTATTAGAGCTTCGCATTTACAGCTGACACAGTTTTGGCGAACGACTAGAAAACAATTGAGAGTGTGGCAAGTTATTTGCCAAGTTCACACGTTGCACAAAATTAATACAAGAGATTGTCGCAGTTGAAAATCCAAAGTTTGAATCGGGCATGTGAAAGGCAACCTTAAGAACCGCAGATCATTTTTTTTCTTGGTCTGTAATCCTGCTTGATTTTACCTTGATGAAATTTGATCTGCGTGTGGCATGCGAGAAGGCTTCATATCAATTTTATAGACAGGCAAACACGGCCATAACGAATCATATTGTTGGCCTAATGAGGAATCGTTGGCATCGAAGATAACTCCTTCTGCCTGTTACATAAAGTTATGTACACTGAAATGTTTCCTCGGCATACAAAGAAATGAAAAAACAATTTATTAACCGGAAATACCGAGACACCAAATTTGTATAATAGCTTAATCAGCTCGAAAGCCATCATCATCATCATCGTCATCGTCATCGTCATCGTCATCATGATCATGTTGATCATTGTGATTAGCATAATAAAAATTGATTTGATTTCCCCTTGGGAGCATATATGTATGTATATTTTTCATGTCTTAGAGTGGAATGCATTTTTGATTAATTACAAGGCGCTGGCCCTGCCTGCAGCCGCCCGTAACCCTTGCCCCAATCAGAACCCTATACCATTTGTCTTCTTCTTCTGCTACCTATACATTACAGCGCGCCGTGTGTACCTGTCGTGTTTTTCGTTGGCAGAAGGTTGGGCCCCTAATTTGGCTGCCCCTGAGAAGTTGAGAAGTTGAGAAGTTACGAGCTGCTCTTCTCGGGTTCAAATGAGTTCACAATGCGCTCTGCGCCCGCTGTCTTTGGTTTTTAAAGGTATTTATTTACTTTAGTTTTATGCTTTTTATTTGTATTCTGGGCTCTTCGTTTATGCTTGGCTTGTCTCTCAGCTCGTCTTTTCGATTTTGTTTGTTGTTGTTATCATTTCTTCAAGAAATGTATGTAAATACATTTCCATCTTATTTCTTATACCCTCACCTGGGTTCGACCATTTTGTTTGTTGCCTTAAAACTATTCTAAGGGTAAGAAATTGAATTGAGACCAACAAAATTTCCATTAACAGAACTTTCGCTGTATTAATAAAAGCTATTGAAATAATAAAAAAAAAAAAACAATGCTGCAAACCAGATTTGAAGCCAACCAATTCAAACTGCACATTCAAATGATAACTTATTCAAAAATGATTTAGTTTAAAATTAAAAACATTTTTGCCTATTTTTCGACCCCTTGGTTCAAGTATGTACAAAATTCTGTTCACGACCTTTAACCCAAAAGATTCGTGGACTGAACTAACTACTTTTTAAGACTTTGCAGCCTTGGTCTAAAAGGGTATTTACTCTTCGTCGCATGGACGTAACCTTAGCTTCGCCTTATAATTTTTCTTCTTAATTTTGGAGCGTTTTTTATTGGGTCGCCGCTTATCATTATTCAAATATTTTACCTAGACAAACGAACATTCCGATCTGCTCAACCATCTTTCAAATGGGCGATAACACTTACATGTCTACGGACACACACACACACACACATACAGCCCATACACTTTCGACTTCATTTGGGTTCGGTTTTTTTTTTTATGTTTTGTAATTACAAACAACTGACGCTCAAGTGTAGCATTTCCGCTGTACAATATCAAAGGGGGGGATGAAAACCGTAGGGAAGCGTGTGTTGTCGAGAGGGGAGGGAGGAAATAAGTTACTCACCTTGCCGGCTGCCTTTTTGTAGCGTCGCGTGGCCTCGATGATCAAATCCCGGACGAGAAGCTCGCCGGTGCCGCAAGGCACCAAAATGCGAATATCGCCGAAACAAACGGTAACCTTCATAGTTTCGATAACACGTTCGATAACACTTTAATTAAATATATTATTAATGCACTTGTGTGGGGAATGTATTAATGCAGTTGCAGTCGCTTTTGTTGTTGTATTTGTTATTAATCTAGATACATTTTTTGCTCGTCTGCACGTTGTTGTTGTCTGTTACTGGCATTTGGCTTTGGCATCATCTTCTCCTTTCATCTGCTCCTCAGCAGCTGCACACGATTCTCCCTGTGAGTGTGTGTATGTGTGCGTAGCTATTCATCTAGCTGGACAGTGTGGCACATGTGAGAGCGAGATGGCCTGCACTACACACGCTTAAAGGACTTTGGCGTCGCTGCAACGGCTGCGGCTGCGGCTGCGCACTTGACAGCAGCTGTACACACGACGGGGAAAAAAAGGTTTTTTGTTCACCTACCACCAGACAGAAAGAACTATCGCGTGTGCGTGCGCGCGTGCGTGTGTGTGTGTGTGTGTGAGCGCCGCTTTGTATTGTTTTATTTTGTTATCGTATTTTATCTCTCGCGCTCTCAATGCAGGATGGCCTGTTCTCGCTCTTTTAGTTGTTGTACGCTTTTTGCTTTGTTTATTTATTTAGCATATTTCACTGCATTTTCTGTTAACTGTTGTTGTTGCTTTTTGTTGTTGTATGAATCACACGCGCAAAACGAGTTACAATAACAACACAGCACACACAAAAAATAAGGCAAACAACAGGCCAAGATCATCGAAAACGTCGTTACCGAACGCAACAACAATAAAAAAAACACGTTAGACAACAACAATAAATACCAGCTGCACCCCGCGAACTGCAACGGCAATTGCAATTTTTGTTGTTTCACAAAAAAATGTATAAAAAAAACAAATTGTTTGCTTGATTTGCGTTTTTTTTTTGTAGCCACTTTTAGCTTTTATTTAAGAGTTAAATTGTCTCTTTTACCAACTGGTGGCACACATATTCCGTTCGATCATTTTTCGTCGCACCGTTCGCAACGTCGTTTCGTGGTTATCTTCGCTTTTGTAAGTAAGCGTCGTTTCTGCTTTTAATTAACTTCTCTTTTGTTATGCTTGCACCTACAGTTATGTATGTTTTGCATTTGCACTTGATTCGAATACGATTCTACACAATTATCATTTAGTGGTTCTTAACGTGTTATTTCAAAAACAAAAACAAAAAAAAAACAAATTCTTTAGCGTTGAACATCGCGCTGCGCTGCGAACGCTGTCTCCGCGTTAAATGCCAACAACAACTAGCGAAGGCTGGCAACATCGGTTTATCGATGCACCAAACTATCGCCCATGCCGATATTTTTTAAAATACGATAGTTTGGCACATCGAATGCATAAATTTAATATTGTTACCAACTGTTACCAAATAAATGTGGGACGTCTGCATACACGTTTATAGTTCAATTTTACAATCCAAAATTGAGGTAAGGGTTTACTTGTTTGTATTTTCGCATTTTAAAAGGTAATGTTGCCAATAACACAATGACAATTAATTCTTTAATTGCTACAATAAAAGTATCAAAATCTTGCCGCGCAAACTTGTGACCAGTGTAACAATGCAATTTTGAGTGACCATATTTCAATCAAGACTATATAAGTTATCGAATATAATTTAAAAACTCAAACGATACATATTCTAGGCAACAACAATTATTCAGTGTGACCAAAGTCGGCAAATACGAAAATTCTGTTTGGCCACCGCAAGTAAAAACGAAACTAGTTGCGAATTTACATATTGGCCAATATAAAAACGATATTCGTCTATTAATTGCTTTTATTTGATTTTTTTTTTTGATATGGCGGAAGCTCGCTCTGGCTCTGCCTACAATTACAAGACACTGCTGTAAGTACTTGAGAGCAAGCTGCGTGCGGCTAACAACTTGTAAATTTTTAGATGCACCAACATACCGGAACTTTTCCTTGACAAATTTGTGGCGCGCACGCATTTCAGCCGCTTTGGTAACCTGGTGAACTTTGTGCTGCGGCCCAGACGAATGACCTGCACGGTCAGCTATGCCAGCGAAGCTGAGGCAGCCGTTGCACTGCGCGAGGGCAACGTCTACAACGGTCACGAGTTCGAGATGAGCTACGCTGAGAACGAGAGCGCGCCGGCACAAAAAACAGAGGAATGGGTCGATCCCGATGTGCAGGCCGAGCTGAGTGCCCTGAGCGCCGGCTGGCGCAACGAATATGCTGGCACCAAGGTGGCGAGCGCAGCAAAAGCAGCACCTGGTGCCTTTGGCGCGCCCAGACCCGTCGCAACGCCATCGGGCGGCAATGTTGAGCGGGAGCGAGAGCGAGAGCGGGAACGAGAGCGAGAACGGGAACGTCAGCGTGCACCCGCGCAATACAAGGCGGCCAAGCTGGAGCTGGAGGCGCTGATGCGCAAGCCGGCTCACAGCAGCGAGGAGAAGTATCGCGTGCTGGACGCACGGGATAAGCTGTTGCGCCTGAACCAGCGACGTGGCACGACGGATGCACAGCGTCTGCAGGGCCACTGCCCGGACATGTGTCCGGAGAAGGAGCGTGTGCTGCGCGAATTTCAACGCCAGGTGGCACTCTACGAGCTGAAGCCGGGCTCCGATGAGCAGATCTGCCATGAGCTCGCCCTCAAGCAGTATTCGCGCAGCAGCGCCGATCAGGAGACACCGCTGCCGCACGAACTGCGCGCCGAGCAGGCGCTGCACATGACCATGAGCTATCTGATGCACGAAATCATGGATATAAGCGAGCAAACGGAGAATCTGGGCGATTGGTTTCATTTCGTTTGGGATCGCACACGCTCCATACGCAAGGAGATCACACAGCAGGAGCTCTGCTCTCTGGGCGCCGTCAAGCTGGTGGAGCAATGCGCACGGTTTCACATACACTGCGCCGCCCGCCTGGTCGCCGAAGATCCCAGCGTCTTTGATACGAAAATCAATGCCGAGAATCTAACGAAATGCCTGCAAACACTTAAATACATGTACCATGATCTGCGCCTGAAGGGTGTTCAGTGTCCGCGCGAGGCTGAATTCCGCGGCTATATTGTCCTGCTCAATCTGGCGGATGCCAACTTTCTCTGGGACATTGCCCAGCTGCCCGTGGAGCTGCAAAACTGCACGGAAATACGGCGTGCCATTCAATTCTATTTGGCGCTGCAGGACACGAATTTTGTGCGCTTCTTTCAGCTGCTGCGCGAACCGGAAACAAGCTATCTGAGCGCCTGCATCCTGGTCACCTACTTCATGCGTCTGCGCATTCTCGCCCTGCATCGCATTGTGCAGGCCTATCGAGCGCCACGCAAATATGAGTTCTCCTCGCTGCCCGTCCGATTTATACGCCAGATGCTGCTCTTCTCAAGCGATGCGGAGGCCATCGAATTCGTCGAGTGCTGCGGCCTCAACGTCAACCAATCGGGCCGTGTGGAACTGACGCGCATTCACACGCCCGAGCATTACAAGCTGAGCAGACAGTTCCAGGTGAGTGAGAGCTTTCAATGTACGCTAATTGCCTTGCCTCCGTCTATGTTGTGAATTAAAATTACCTAAATCAAATGTAAAATTCTTCAAAAAGTTGCTCTCAACCGTCCATTTGTCTCCGATCTATGTTCCGTATGTTCCTCTTGTTTTGCTCTCGCTCTAATTGGTATCAACTCTTTCTCTCCTTCTCTCTCTCTCTCTCTGGTGCAGCTGGTGGAATCGAAGCGTCATCAGAGTGTTGGCGAATGCATTTGCGGCGAGCCGCTGCCGCCCAAATCGCTGTACAAAAACCATCGGCCGCACAACAGCTTCAACGAGCAGGGCTATCTTAAGAGCAGCGCCTGGACGGCCAGGGACCAGCTGCCCAACAGCGTGCAGCTGGAGGATGAATCGAGAGCAGCAACAACAGGAACAGCAGCAGCAGCAGCCGCAGCAGCAGGCAACGCAGACGCACAGAACGCAAGCGGCCCGCAGAGCACAGGACAAACACAGGATAATCTGTTCAAGGTGCCGCTCTTCTCGGCGCCAATTTCGCCGAAAATCAAATCGACGACGCCGCCGCCGCCGCCGGCACAGCTGCTGTCGGTGCCAGCGCAGGCGAGCCACAACAAGGATTACAGCCTGGATATGATGCAACCACATGCCGCTGCATTTACAAGCAACATATTCGGGGCCCAACAGCCCAGCCAGAGTTCCGGCATTGGTTTTAGTTTTGCAGCCGCCGCCGCTGCCGGAGCAGCGTCGCAGCCGGCGCAATCAGGAGCAGCAGCAGCAGCTGCGGCTGTGGCGGAACAGCAGCGGCAACAAAAGGCCGCCGATGATGCCAAACTGGCTGCACTGCAGCAGGCTATAGCGACGGCCAAGCAGCGCGAACTGGAGCTGCTCGAGCTGCAAAAGGCCAAGCTGGAGCAGGCGGAACGCGCAAGACGGCAGCGCCAGCTCGAGCAGAGACTGGCCAAGGAGGAGCAACAGCGACGAGAACAGCAGGCGGCAACAGCCGCAGCCGCCGCCGCAGCCGCTGAAGCCGAGGCGCAACGTCTGCGCCTGGAACGCCAGGCGGTGGCACGCGAGGCCCAATGCAAGCAGCTGCTTAGCGAGCTAATTGACCAGCAGCTGGCGTCCATGTGCCAAGAGGAATGGCGTCTACATACATATGCGCTGGACATATATGAGACGCTGCTGGAGGAGCAAATCGTTGAGCTGGTCAGGCGGAATCTGCTGCGCGCCGACTATGAAATGGGCCTGATGCGTCACTATTGGCGACGCTGGCGCAATTATCGACGTGTCCAGCAGCGCAAGGAGGCGCTGTTTGCGTGCCTGCCGCTCAGCTTTGGCGGCGAGTCGAGCCAGCGATTGCTGGACATGCGTGCAGCGGAGCAGCCACTGCGCCTGATGCGTCGCTATCGCCAGGGCGAGCCCTGCGACTATCGCCAGCTGCTGGCGGGCATGGAGGATCAGTGCTGGCTCAAGCTCGACCTGTGGGAGCTGCTTGCCCGTGCGTTCCAACAGCAGCAACATTTCTTCACGCCCGGCGCCCGTCACTATTTCAAGCTGTTGCTATCGCTGCCCGACGGCAGTGCGGGACTCGTCATGGAGCATGCATTGGATCGCGGACTGCTGCAGCAGCCGGTGCAGGGCGCTGCTCCAAACCCAAACCCAAACCCAAACCCGGACGCAGCCTACATCAATGGACTCGCGCACGGCGTGGCGCTGTGCGTGCACAAGCTGAAGGGCAGCGCGGCGGAGTCGCATTCCAAGCAGCTGCTGGCCAATGCCGATGGCATCGTCTGCTTTGTGGATGCCAAACAGCTGCTGGAGGCGCGCCACCGTTTGCACAGCCTCGTCCGCAACAGCGGCTGCGGCTATGTGGCGCTCATCGTGCAGCAGCAGGAGACGCCACAGACGCTGCTGGCGCAGCAGCTGCAGCTGGAAACGCTGCGGGCTTATCGCATCTACGACTGCCGGACAATGGCGCGCGGCAAACAGAAGCTGCAGCTGGTGGCCCTGCTCCAGTGTGCCGTACAATTTCTGGCCAAGCAGCCGCATCGCAGTCGCGGTCCGCTGCAGCAGGCGGAGCTGCGCGAATGGCTGCATTGTCATTTGGGCGACGAGCTGTTCCAGCGGCTGCGCGATGCGGCGCAACGGGACGCGACCATTGGCAGCCGCTGTCGCCAGTCGCCACAGTACTGTGCCCAGCTGTACAATGAGGCAGTGCATCGCCTGCAGCTGGTGGCGGGCGAACAGCTGGAGGATCGTCCGCAGCTGCCGCACGAGCTGCGCTGCTATGTGGAGCCGCTGCCGCCGCAGACACCGTTGCCCAATCGACTCGAATACTTTGTGACCGGCTGGCAGACGCGCCAACAACGTGCACAGATTGTCCAGCTGCTCGAGCAGGCCAAGCTGCCGGAGATGCTGCCGCTGCCGGCCAGGCAGCGGGACATTTGCGAATGGCTGCTGAACTATGCCCAGCTAAGCGAGGAGGATTCACTGGTCGAGACGGTGGCACTGCGTGCCATACAAACGCTGCAGCTGCAGCTGCGCGCCGGCAGCCCCAACTATCTGGACATTGTGGAGATCTTTGCCAAGGAGCGGCTGCAGCATATGCTGCGCCGCAATGCAGCCAAGCTGCCAGCAGCTGTTGTCTATAGGCGCCACACCATGCAGCGTTGCTTCGAATCGCACTGGTACTTCGACTGGCAGGCAGCGGAGGAGCCAACGGGAGCTGCACTTGTGGATGAGGAGCAGCAGCAGCAGCAGCGGGAGCAGCAGCAGCAGCGGGAGCAGATGTATCAAGCGGAGGCGATTGAGCCAGAGCCGCTTAGCTTTGAGCAAGTGCTGCAACAGGCTCAGGCCGCGCTGGACAAATGCCAGCAACAGCGCTTTGAGCGCAAGACATTAAGCGTCCTCAACGAACCGCTCGACAAGATGGAGCGCACCATGAAACGCTGCGACCGACAGCAGCATCAGCATCATCAGCATCATCAGCATCATCAGCACCAGCACCAGCAGTATCATCGCCAGGAACGACAGGCTGAAAACTGGCCAGCGCGTCAGATCATCAAGCGACAACGCCTCAGTTCACCCGCCGATGAGTGCTCAGCTCTGTTGGATCGCACCGAGCGTCTGCTCGATGTTAGCCAAACGAGCGAGGAGCGGCGCCTTCAAGTACTGCAACGTGCCAATAAGTTTTTATAATCGCTGCCGCAATTAATTGTATTTATACAAGTTTCGAGATTCGTCATAAATTTATATAAATTGTCATTTTAGAAACGCGAATTGTTTTCGCTTGTGTAAAGTGTGCTAGAAATTCGATTTTGAATTTGGCGCCAAAATAGTTTGCACTGCTCGTTGCACAACACTGCTTGCAGTTGCTCATCCTCCATTTTGAACACACAAATTATAGGTTGTGCATTCTTTTTAATTAAGCTTGTTTGCTAAACACCATCATTCGCATTTGAGCTCGAATTCAAAATTGGCGCCATAAAGTATGCATTGCTCGTTGCACAGTTGCTTAGCATCCATTTTGAATACACATCGATTATAGGTTATTCATTATTAACATTAACACGCAACACGTTTTGGACATAATTTTGCAGGGTGACCATCATTCCCGATTTCCACTCGAAATCAAAAGTGGCGCCAAAAAGTATGCTTTGGTTCGTTATGCGACACTGCTTGTAGCGCTTGCTATCGGTTAGAATGTGCGTGTTATCGTTATCGGTTATCGGTTTTGGGCAACTTTTTGACAGTTGCGTTAATATGGAAGGAAATCATGTAGGCCCTGATCACTTTTCATTCTCCAGTCTCTAAGTATTCATATCAAAATTATTTTAACAGTTCAACAGACAAAATTCAATTTAAAAAGTTCCACATTTTCATGCATTTATCAAAATTAAAACGCCGTACAAATTGAAGAATTACCCATTGTTTGCAATTTACGATTAACTGGAATGCAAAACGTTATAGTTTTTGTGCAATCTTAGCGGAAAAGCGATATATTTTGCAAATAATTATTAAAAACCTTCGACAATTGTCTAGTCCTCAAATTTCAAAATTCAAGTCGCTTTCTATCGGAGCCAGTGGTTAAAGTGGTTAAACAAACAACAAAATGAATAATCTGCCAGGATTTGGCTCATTGCGAATGCTGCCCATCAATGGGGGTGAGCCTTCCCACTAATCATTATATATCTATATATATATGATGATTCCTTTTTGCAGCTCTCAACCGCTGTCAGATTTGGCAACGCGCCCTGTCCAAAACGATAAATACCCAAAACTCCAGCGAGGGGCCCGTCTCGGCCATTTTGTCAACGTACAGATCTGTCCGCTGCCGTCTCATGCGCAAGATGTCGGTGGCCATGATCCGACGTCGCTCCAGCCTGAACTTTCTGGAGAAGAAGCCCATCGATGCCCAGAGTGTGGCAAATGCCGGGCATGCCCGGCTGCCAGTGACAATGCGCCACTATCCGAAGACGCTCGCCCAGAAGCGTTCGAGCATTGGCATCGAGCCGCCGATGATGATGCCGACGTCGAATGTGTGGGCCAGTTTGCATGCACAGCGCAGCTTTGCCACGATGAGCGACCGGCTGGACAGGGCCAAGGCGACGAAGCGGCCCAAGACTTTGACGGAACGCCCGCTGGTGCCCACACTGCATCTAATTAAGCCGGAGGAGGCCACCAAGCTGAAAGGTATTGCGAATGGCAACGACTTAACGCCGCACAGCATTTTGAAGTCGTCCAAATTGACCAAGGAGTCGCCCCCGCTGCCCGTGCCGCGTCTTGCGGGCCCCACGCAAAAGCTGCTGCCAAATCCAGGCAAGCCTCAGCCATCGAAGGAGCGTCCCATGGTGCCCATACTGCGTTTCTTTGAGAACAAGGATCACCTAGACGCAGCCGACACATTCCGCAGCGTCTCAAACGGGCCCAAGCCAAAGGAGCACCGCCGCCTGGCGCCATTCCTGCCACTGCGATGCGAGGCTGACTCAACGGCCAAGCGTCGAGAGGCACAACAGGATTTCGCCCTGAGACGTTCGAGCAGTGTGCAGTATCTGATGGCCAAGCATCCGCTGATGAACAGTCTGAGACCGCCAGCGCTGTCGCTGCTAAAGTCCAAGGAGCTGTCCCAGAACGTGGAGACCTTCGAGACCCGGCTGCGGGCATTGCGCACAGCGCAGCCCCTCAATCTGAAGGTGCCATCGACGGCGGACATTGATTGCTTGACCATAACGCAAAAGTACAGGGGCTACAAGGTGCCGCGCCAGCCGCAGGTGCAGACCACATTCTCGCGCATGGGCAAGAAATATGGGCCCAAGCAGAGTTTCAAGTCGGCCACAATGGTGCTGCCCAGAATTAAGGCGTACAAGATGACGCTGCCAAAGAAGAAGAGCGCACGGTCAAAGAAGCCCGGCCGCAAGCAGTCAACGAAGCCAAAAACATTCAAGCTGCATTCGACCATAAGCAAAACTGCGAGTAGTAAATACAATAACAAGAGCCAGATGATGACGACGACGACGACGACGATGATTAACAAGCGTCCGGAACGGGAGAATCTGAACAGCCTGCTGGGCGATCTGCTGGACAAAAAGAAGCCGCCGTCGCGCCTCCTGCAGGGCGACAGCATTACGTTCAATAAGATATCGCCGCTCTTTAGGCTGGTCACGACCAGCGTGGAGGGACGCAGCAATTTGCACAACAGGCGATTCGAGAAGCAGCTGGAGAGCCCGCAGCTATATAGGCATCCGATCATCAGGAACATCAGCCAATCGCCGAGCGTTAATCGGCGCGCCATATTTATGAACCAATCGGCGGCGTATCGGGCCAAAGCCATATTGGAGAACAAGCTGAACATACTCTTGAGGGCCGACCAGGAGGAAGACGACGAGGAGGAGGACGAGGACGGTAACTAAAGTACTGGCAAAAAAAACAAAAAAAATATAATCGGAAGTTATAGGCGAAACTATGTATTTTGTTTATATAATAACAATCGTGCATAACGGGGATGGACAACATCAATTTCATCATTTTCAACAACATTTGCTATAAATTCTGGTTAACCAACAAATTTACACTATTTCATATGTTATACAAATGTTTTACTAAATTCTATGTGCCAAACGTTCAATTGTATATAAGATAATATAAGCGTTAAATCGAAGTTTTCCGCACTTGCCTGGACTTTTCTCTTATGCGGGAGGCGAGGGGGGGGGGGGGGCGGTATATAGGTGTATCCCATTCTAATTCTTCCTATAGAGCTATATAATATAGTAGTGCGATCTTGAAAGGCTTGGCTCATATATATTTAGCATTGTTTAAGCAGTAAATAATAATAATAATTCTATCAATATCGAACCACCATATATTTTTCAAGATATATTGACCAGACCTGGCAATATTTTTATAACATATATATAATTTATATAAAGAATAGCGCTTCTTTCTCGTTTAAAATATCTCTGCAAGTGAGTTAAAATCCAAGTCGAAACTCTTACAATAGTTTTTCGCGAATTTTCCACACTTGCGTGGGAAATTTCATTTTTTTGCAATTGCACAAAAATGTAGCCATAAAACCTGTAAGCCAATTGGATGAATTTTCAACAACTATGTATGTATATCCTTAAAATGCCTATAGATGTTTCTGAGAAATTCCTGACAAAATTACACTTATTTCCCTCATATTTCAAATACAATTCCAAATGCTAGAAAGGCACAGACAGAGAGAGAGAGATAGCTTGTGTACTGTGACTAATCGCACACACACACACACACACCTGCACTCATGGTAAACATGTTTATCAAAATTGATTCCTTTGTTTACCTCGCCTGGTCACACCATTTCACCAAAAGAAGCATTAATTGGCGCAGCAGCAAATCAAATGAATACAATAACAAAAACAAAGTGTCGCACGCGATAATTGCAGCAGCGCTCCCTTCCCCCTGCATGCAGCATGAATCAGGGCAACTATTTCGGGACGCAGTGCGTCGTCAAAGTGCAAATTCATCCATTCTCAGCGCTCACGTGTTCCGCACTTTTTGGCAGCCGCCCAGCGAACAGAACATTTCACAATTCGATGCAAATTTACATTAATAGAGGGGAAAAAAAAATGAAATTTACAATGCCGCTAAAAGGGAAATTTTAAGGTACCAAAAAAACAAAACAAGGAAATTTTCTTTTTGTTGTGGGCAGCGCCGCCGCCAGTGGTGTTTTTTTTGTTTTTTATTTTTTTGCCAAGGAGTTGGGCTGGCGAACGCCGTTGCACGCATTTCTATTGAACAATTGACTAAATTAAACAATTTTCCGTCTGATTAACAATATTCATATGTAAAACTAATTGAAACAAACAAAAAATCAAGGAAAGGAAAGAAAAAACAACGTCAGCTCAACATTTTCGCCATCAATCGATGAGAAGATAATTTGTGTTGTTTTTTGTGTTCGATTTTCTAGTTGATGTTGTTGTTGTTGATGTTGTTGATGATATTGTAGTTATCATTTATTGGAGATGATGTTGCACCTTGCACTGTCGCAGCGCCTCGTTGAAGCCCTCGCACAGCGACAGATCGGACTGACCCTGGGCGCATTGCAGGAACTGTTTAATTTCCCAGGCGCATGCACCCTGTGGCTCATTGGCACCCTGTGCCGGCTGCGCATAGTATGGCTGCTGCTGCTGTTGTTGTGGAGCTGGCGCGGCACCGGCTGGCGCTGCGGCCTCCTTATCGCCAGAGCCGCTGAACATGGATGTCAATCCATGGCCGACGGTGTGGCCAATCGCCGAGCCAACGGCAACGCCTCCAGCGGTGGCAGCCATTTGCTGGAACATCGACGGCTGCTGTGGTGCCGGCATGCCAACGGCGCTGGGTGGCGCGGCGGCCATGGGTGCCGCTGGTGGTGGCGCGGCACGTGCGGGCACTTGTGCCTGTGGTGGTGGGGCGGCGCGAGCCTGCGGCGGTGCGCTGCTGTAAATTAAAATGAACACAAATCATATACATATATACACTTTTGTTCTTGTTGCTGTTGTTGTTTCTATTGCTACGCGTTTGAACTTTGCTCGTTGCATAGTGTCCGTTTCCGTGTTTATCTGTTTAAGGGTTACGTAACGCCTTGTGCCACGGAAACTTCCAGAAGTCGCCTTAAATTTTGACAAATCACATTCGCATTGACAACGGCGCACATAACTGGGCAACACATCGCAGTTTGTTGCAACAGTTGCGTTGCAATTAGGAAAAACACGTTCGTTTTATGTCTCTTGCACTTGTTGTCCAATTGGATTTTCTTACGTTTACAGGTGCATTATGGCACGCAACTTACCGTCTGGCTGATGGTGGGGGGCTAGCAGAACGTCCACGTCGTACCATTTTGTTGAAGTTTTCTTTTATATTTTTAATTTATTTTAACCCGAAACTAACAAGTTTTTTAGTTATTTACGAAAATTTAACTGTGTTGCTGCGGATGATTACTTTGCTTTATAAAGTTCTTTGCACAACTAGGGTTGTATGTGGGTAAGCATCGATGTCTGACTTTTATCGATGATTTCAGTGTTGGCAAGTGCCGTAAAGTGCCGGCCAATTAGCAAATACGCGATCTATCGATACATTTTCGATCACTATGGCGCAAATCCAAAAAGGAGACGATCTCTTGTTCTAGCTGCCCGAACCAACGGGAAACGGGACTTATTATTTTTTCTTTAGGGCTAGCGACGGTTGACGGTTAGTGACACTTGACTTTGTCTGGTTAACGGCAAAAGATAGGCTAATAATGCAATTAAACCTGATTTTGTTGTTCGCGCTTTGTTCGCTGAGCGCAAACTCAGCCGAAGATCTGCTCGAGCTGGGCTGCATAACGAACGCCCAATGCCAACAATTCGAGGGTGGCCATTGCCATGATTCGAGCTGCGTGTGCGTAGCACGTGGCAGCAAGGAGCGCATCGCCTGCCAGCCCAAGGACAAAAAGTTGACCAACATAATTGGCGGTCCGTGTCCCTGCACCCAGCAGCATGCCGAATGCGATACAAAGATGCAGCAGTGTTTCTGTGCCGACAACTACATGGCCAGCGAGGATAGACGCCGCTGCCTGCCGCTCCAGGTGCCCCTGGACGGAGCCTGTGAGCTGTCGCGCCAATGCCAGCGGGCGGACACGTTTGCCGTCTGCCAATTGTCGCAAAAGCGCTGCATATGCAGGGAGCACTTTGAGCAGCACCAGGGCAGGTGCCTGGCGCTCCTGGGTGAGTGTCTATACTTCAAGTAAAACTAACCACATTAACGTCCAACATCTGTTGGAGCAGATCTGAGCTGCGACAACAATACGCATTGCGAGCACATTGGCGCTTCGATTTGCCTGCCGCAGGCTATGAAGTGCGCCTGCATTCCGGATTATGTGCCCAATCATAATATGACCGGCTGCGTGACGGGCGTTGGACTTGACAGCAATTGTACGACGCCCGCCCAATGCCAGCTGCAGCTCGGCGCCGGCAGCACATGCCGCGACAATCGCTGCACCTGCCGGATCAAGCACTACCTGAAAAACGATCCGAAACGGAAGAGCGCCGTTTGCGAGCCCCTTGTGCCATACGGGGCTTACTGTCGCCGCACGGAGGACTGCCAGCAGCATCAGCCGGATGTGGAGAGCCGGGTGCAAGATTCCCGGATGCAGTGTTTGAGGGGCGAGTGCCAATGTCGTGCCGAGTTTCGTGTTGTAGACAATCAACTTTGCGTGCTGGACACATCCGCGGCTAATCCGCGCCGATATAAACTACTCGCGCCACTCTCCATGCTCATTTTTTGGCCAATTTATTATTATAATGTATAGCGAGAATAGAAAATAAACACACGAGGGTCAGGCTAGAGGCCGATGCGTGCCGGAGTACGGCGGGGCGTTGCGTTGCCCGGCGTGGCGATTTCCTGTTTGCCCGCCAGCTGCTCCTCGCGCTGTGCCGCCTGCTGTTTGCGCTCCTCCATCTCGTGCTGGGCCTGCAACATCTGCTCCTCCATTTCCTTTAGATGCTCGGCGGCCAATTTCTTTTTGTCCCGGCCGCTGCGTCCGGTCTCCTTTACCGAAAAGAACATCGGCCCCAGCTCGGCCAGCCAGTAGCCATCGACAGCGGTGGCACACTGCATATACTCCTTGGCGGTCATGATCAGCTCATGGTAGACCACATAGTCGGGCGTGGTGCCCAGGCCATAGAGCGCCGACGTCGGATGCAAATGGCAGGGCATGCCTGTGCGCAGATTCACGTACTCGCCGATGCCCTTAAGGCGTGCGGCCTGGTAGAAATAGGCCGAGCAGATGCACTTGCGCACAATGTCCCAGTCGGTGCCGCAGGACTTCACGTTCATTTTCTGCTGCGTCATAATGTCCTTCAGCTGCTGACGCACCTCGCGCACCTTGCGCATCGCTTTGATGTGTATGAAGTGCTCATTGCACCACGTGGAGCTATAGCTGCAGAATCAAAGCGATTCGGAGAGTGGAGTGGGGTAATAGACATTGAGTTGGAGTTGGAATAAAGCATCTCATGCTGCTGACTCACCTGTTCTGCTTCCACTGCAGGTAGACATTCAGATAGGTTAGATGATCCGATTCGGGCACCTGGAACTTTTCGCGTACACCATCCGCCTCCTCCTCGCGCCCCTTGGGCCTATAGAATATGGATGGCACGGACAGCATGGATACTGTAAAATCAAAGAGAAACCTGATTAACAGTTAAGAAAACACAAATGGAAATGTCCAGTTAGGTCAGCATTTGTACATTGTATACCCTGTACGCACTGCAAGTGAGTCAAATGGGGTATACTTGTTATTCATTTTGCAATGCCTCAACCAATTAAAGTGACGAAATCAAAGCGCGAGTCACTCTTCGCCTCTCCTTTCCTCTCCTTTCCTGTTCAACCGTTTAACAGTTAGTAGACTCTCTCTCTCTCTCTCCAAAATAATACAAATTAACGCAATGTTCTAAAAAGAATAACGGATAACATCGAATGTTCCTATTTGTGTTGGGACTGTGTGCGTGTGTGCGTGTGTTTGTGTTTGCGTGTGTGCGTGTTTGCGTGTGTTTGTGTTTGCGTGTGTGCGTGTTTGCGTGTGTGTGTGTATTCGTGTGATCGCGTATTCCTCTTCATTTCGTTTCGCGTTTTTCGCAAATGTGCAATTGGAATGGAGAATTTAGAGAGACTTTTAACTTAACCTTTTGATGCATCGCATATTCAAATGTATTCAAAAATGAAGAGCAAATTTCAAGTTGTTTTTGAGTTGCAAGCGGCATATTTTCGATTGCACTTGGCTATTATGGAAATCCTTTTGTGTAAAATAACGGTTTTGTAGATATGCGAGAATAAAGAAGCTCGTGAAAGCTCTAAAGCACACGGTCAAGATACATATCTTAATAAACAATAGAGTTTTCGACCGATCTTTTCTATGGCAGCTATACGATATAGTGGTCCGATCCGAATGGGGTTTAAAGTGTTTTAACGCTCTCAAGGGTAAAAAATAAAGGTAAGTACTCTTAACAGATTATGATTCATTTGAAAGTTCCAGGACCAGGAATGCAAATATTTTGGATGATGCGTTAATAGTTTCAGTATTTCAGATTTAATTGCTGTAACACAAAAAAAAGGCTGATAAACAGAAAGTTTAATAAAACCGATTCCCCTCAATTTTCCACAGTTGCGAGTGGACTGTATATAAAAGCAGCGTAAGAAATGCAGCTTAAATGCCAATCAGTCAGTCAGTCAGTCAGTCAGTCAGTCAATCAATCAATATATATGTATATGTATAGATGACTCACCTATGATAAGCACCTCGGCGCTGCACTCCATTTGGCAGGCAACGATGAGCATCTGGCACTGAGGCGGATCCAGGGGAAACTCGGCCATTTGCCTGCCGAGCGTGGTTAGGGCGCCGGTGTGATCCAGTGCGCCCAATATCCACAGCTGGTAGAGCGAGTTGAGGATGTTGTCCTGTGGCGGTGGGTCCATGAAGTGGAATTGCAGCAGATCGACCACGCCCAGAGATTTGAGTAGGAGCACCGTGTTGGCCAGATTGGTGCGCTGTATTTCGGGCACGGTGAGCGCCAGCAGCTCGTCCTTGTATTGGCGCTGCGTGTAGAGGCGGAACGCCTGGCCGGGACCCGTGCGACCGGCACGACCCGAGCGCTGATTGGCGTTCGCCTGGGAGATCGGATAGATCTGCAGGGCGTCCATGCCGATGCGCGGATTGTAGACCTTCAGCTTGCAGTAGCCGGAGTCTATCACGTAGATGATGCCGTCGACTGTGAGCGACGTCTCCGCAATGTTGGTGGCCACCACGCATTTGCGTACGCCGTCGGCGGACCTATGAAAGATCTTCGCCTGCAGATCGGAGGGCAGCTGCGAGTAGATGGGCAATATGCTCAGCTCGGGCGCATTATCAATCTCGCTGAGGCGTTCTTCGAGCACCTCGCAGGTGACCTCGATATCCTCCTGGCCGGGCATAAAGATCAGCATATCGCCCTCGTTCGGCGTCAGATGCACCTGCAGCGCCTGCTTAACAGCCGATTCCACATAATCCTCGCACGCGTTCTTGCTAAACATCACGTCCACCGGAAATGTGCGTCCCGGTATGGTGAACGTCGGCACGTTCCCGAAGAATGTCGCAAACTTGCTCGAGTCCATTGTGGCAGAGGTCACAATCAGCTTCAGGTCATGACGCCGCGCCACAATCTACAAATGCAAGAAAACCAAATAAATGGGATTAGCTTTCGATTAAATGCTTTAGGAGAAGGTCTTTAGTTAAGGGAATTTTATTGGAATATTCCATTCCATTCTAATTAGTTTCGAGAAAAACTACGCAATACCCTGTAAGCTGCGTACCACCGTATTCGGATTTACTCAGTTACAAACATTTACAAAATATGTGGTTTTCTCTGTTTTCTCCTTTTCTTTTCTCGTTATTCGCGATATAAAGATAAAGATAGAACCAACTTTAATGGAACTAGTTTCTATAATCCACGAGATATGATCGAAAACTCTGCCATTAAAATCGATAATTTATCAGTGCTATATAGAGTTATCGATCAAATGCATGGCGTCTTTAACTATTATATCTGATTATATCTATGCCTGATTCTGATAAGGAATATACATATACATACATATATATAGTTCATGAAGCACATCATAATGCTCTTGAAAAATATATAAATTTTTAATTCCCTACTGGTCAATGGCTTCGAATATGAATTATGAAGGACTGTCCATTAACTAAAACGGCGCTGCAGGCATGTGCCACGTATTCTGGGGCATTCTACTTGAGGCTACTCGATTCTGTGGCCTTGGTACGGTTTCACCTCCCACCAAAATGTGCTTAGTCATACGAGCATGACCCAAATCCCGAGCACCGGCCCCTGGGCTCAGGGAGCCATCAAGTCAAAGTCATGAAAATCCATGCTGCAGCAGCAGCAGCATATCCTGAGCTGTGCCCACGACGTCAAGTGTGTTGAATTGTTGGGGCTAGCGAAACTCACCACACACGAAACGTTTAAGAGAGCCAGCGACAGAGAGAGGCGAGAGAGAGAGAGAGAGAGAGAGAGCGCTCGCCTAAGCAGAGTAGAGAGCAGTCTCGCAGTTTCGGCTGACGCTCAAACGATTTAACGATTTGATGAATCGACATGTCGACACACGATTGAACACTGGTTGGATGATGGGCGGGGTTGCCACCCCGCGCCGTGTCAAAAGTCAAACGTGCTGCGTCTCACGTAGGCAGCTTTCCCACGGATGAGGACGTATAGCCAGATCCTGTGCGCAGCTTGTTTGTTTGTATGTATGTGAGTAAGTGTGCGTGTGTGTGTGCGAGCGCGTGTGCATGTGAGCGTATGGGATGTTATGCATGCCTGGGCAAAGCACAAACAAAAAGCTCATGAAGCCGTTAAATCAATTCCGTTGCAGCACCTGCTGCAGCAGCGGTCAGCTTCGAGTCACGGGCAACTTAACAAGCAAATTGCGCATTAGTTTGCAATGCGGTTAGAAATAGGTGGGACAAGCCCACAAACACCAGTGCATGGTGTTTATTATGCGGCTTATCGAGGTATGCACATATGTATCTATATAATGCGCACACACATACATACACATGTACGTACATATTGAGAGTAAATTGTTTTTATAAAAACGCCAACGCATTGATTCAATTTTATCTCTGGAGCCGAGCGTTAAATGACGTTGAGCACTGTATCCCGTCCACGGCAATTACGATAGTGTACTTCGATATATGACAGTTATATGGTGAATATAGACATATGTATGTACATGCGAATACAAGATAAGGCGCACTTTCAGAGCTATGTATGTACATACAAATTGCTGAAAATGTGCCAAATGGAATTTCTAAAAGCTAAGCTGAGAGAAATACATACTACTTAATCATTTAGATATATGTATATATATGTATGCATGTGTGTAAGTACATACTTATATCCATATGTACGAAAATATATATGTATGTGTGTGTGAATAATGCATGTATGCAATTTTGTATACCCATTTTGCATGAAGAACCTTATTTGGAAAACTTTTAAGCTCTTGTGTTTTTAATATTGACTTGGAAAATATGAAATATTTTGAAAAAAACAATATATGTATATAATGGATTTCTTTATCTACCGATTGATTTCTTTATGAACCGAATCCCAAAACCCAATTAGCAGGATAAAGAGCAACCGAAGCTCCAGTTGAACAAATTCTTAGAAATTTTTTTTTTGGTTATTTCAAAATTCTATAACAAATTCTTGAGAATTTTTACTGAATTTTGAAAATTTTCTTATTATTTATCTATTCAATATTATTATTTAAAAACTTCCATATTTATTTCTTTAAACATATTCCACATATCTTTTAATAATAAAAGAAAAATGAAGTTCAATTGACAACTGCTTCGAATCGATGTGTTTTTTTTTTTCAGTGTAACTATAATATTTCAGTGCCTGGAACTAAGCAAGTCCAAGGTGGACATAGGCTTAATGATGTTTACAATAAAAACAACTGGAATCAAATGCAACGAAATCGAAACCGATTCGACAATCCATTTGATTTTTACCATTGAACATTCTCGAAGCCGAAAAGTAAAAGTTATGCTGTTAAAAGAAAACAAAAAATAAAAAGTTTTACATGATATTTACAATCCAGGGCGAATTGTATTACTTCAATTAGGTCAGTTGTTTACCAAATGGAAGAACTTTTTTTTTGTAGATTTGAGTTAAAAATAGAAACCGCTTGAAAATTAATAAACAAACATTTCCGACTCTATTGAACATTTTTATCGACAATCAATTGATTATAACGATTTTGATTAGTAAATCGACAATTACTAATTGCCAGAAGTCAATAAAAAGTTCTCAAGAGGAAATCTATACAGTAATGCGCATATAAAGTGTGAGATCTATCACAAAAAAATATATACATATATGAAGTTAAGAGGTTTATGTCGAAAAAGATAGGTAATCTTTCTTTTTTAAGGTTTATCTCTTGATTTATCTATTTTTGTTTTGTTATCAGGTAGCGTAACGAATATAATACTTAAAGTACAAATTATTCGGAATATATATACTATAGATATAGATATAGATATAGATATAGATATAGATATAGATATAGATATAGATATAGATATAGATATAGATATAGATATAGATATAGATATAGATATAGATATAGATATAGATATAGATATAGATATAGATATAGATATAGATATAGATATAGATATAGATATAGATATAGATATAGATATAGATATAGATATAGATATAGATATAGATATAGATATAGATATAGATATAGATATAGATATAGATATAGATATAGATATAGATATAGATATAGATATAGATATAGATATAGATAAAGATATAGATATAGATATAGATATAGATATAGATATAGATATAGATATAGATATAGATATAGATATAGATATAGATATAGATATAGATATAGATATAGATATAGATATAGATATAGATATAGATATAGATATAGATATAGATATAGATATAGATATAGATATAGATATAGATATAGATATAGATATAGATATAGATATAGATATAGATATAGATATAGATATAGATATAGATATAGATATAGATATAGATATAGATATAGATATAGATATAGATATAGATATAGATATAGATATAGATATAGATATAGATATAGATATAGATATAGATATAGATATAGATATAGATATAGATATAGATATAGATATAGATATAGATATAGATATAGATATAGATATAGATATAGATATAGATATAGATATAGATATAGATATAGATATAGATATAGATATAGATATAGATATAGATATAGATATAGATATAGATATAGATATAGATATAGATATAGATATAGATATAGATATAGATATAGATATAGATATAGATATAGATATAGATATAGATATAGATATAGATATAGATATAGATATAGATATAGATATAGATATAGATATAGATATAGATATAGATATAGATATAGATATAGATATAGATATAGATATAGATATAGATATAGATATAGATATAGATATAGATATAGATATAGATATAGATATAGATATAGATATAGATATAGATATAGATATAGATATAGATATAGATATAGATATAGATATAGATATAGATATAGATATAGATATAGATATAGATATAGATATATGTAACTGTTGTTCGACTTAGGAAATTGCATCAGCTGGATTAGCTGTGACTAAGACTGACTGCGAAGACAAATCACGAGCTATGGCCACACACCCACTTAACGGTACAGGGCACACACATACACACACACACACACACATCTACACATATATGTATGTACATATATAAATGTAGCTTTATCTATATGTATTCAACTGATACTAGTCTTATTCGATTAGAGGCATATAAGCAAGCCATTTAGTGGTTGCCTTTAGTCATATCAATTTATACGTACTACGAATTCCGTTTTATTATTATTTTTATTTATTTATTTATATGTATTTGCTTTTTCTCCTTCGTTTTCTTTTAATGTGGCATGTAGTATATCAATCTTGATAGCGATAACGGGGCTACTGAGTCCCACTTGAGTTAGGTTGTGACTTTGCTGGAAATATTTACATACCTACACACACACACACACACACAGAGAGGTGTGTATGTATGCATGTGCATGTATTCGGATGCAATTTGCGAATCATTTACACAGTGCCTTTCGACAGTATGCGCACAGAGGAAGAGCTGAGAAGCCTAAATTTTCGATAAGACAAGTTTTTGGAGACAAGTTTGAGCCTCAAGTGTGGGCAAATGGAGCTCAATAGAATGGCGTCGGTCTAACAAGCGAGAAGTCGCCGGTTTAAATCCAAAACTAATTCAAAGGTTTGTTTATTTAGTAATTGAAATTGAACGAAAAGGGGAAATTGAAATAGAACAAACGCGCATTGAGTCGATTTCTTCAACAATTATTCACTCAACCCGTGCAGCGCCGGGTAATTTCTTTTAGTTACGTATATGGAAGCAGGAAATGTGCCTGTCGAAAATTCAATAAATTGATAAGGCTCAGACAAAATTGATCGCACGCGCCGCGCAGCTTATAAGTCAATGAAATTTTCGTTAATACACATATTTGTAAATATATTTGCAATCAATATAAATATTATATGTATGTATGTGTTTATCGTATCTAAAAGGAAATGCAATTCGGGCAATCAAAAAATGCAAAAAGCTGAACAAAAAATCAAAGAAAAATCAAAACATTTTTGTCGTCATTTGTGGAATTTGATGGGCAACGAGCCAACAAATATCTTCTATGACAAAATATATATGTACATATGTACATAATGCTATAATACTATGCCTCGGACATGACAAATTCAAATAAAGATATTTGAAAAAAAAGTTCAAAAAAAATGTATAAAAATAAAAACCACAATAGAGTATAAGTTATAAATATATTACACATTTCTATAAAGAAAAAGATGTAAACAGTCTATTTTAATTGAAGGGCACACAGCAATTTTTATGGGGGTTATCGGCTCTTGAGGGAAGATTCATTGGGGCAGCTGTACAAAGGTGATTCGGGTTCAAATCCAAGGTATTGTCTTGTGCTTTATTCTTATTCTAAGATATACGTATATGCTATATGGGTATCTACATACGATATTTGGTGTATCTAGCTTTTATAATTCTCGAGTTATGCTTGAAAACCATGTCTCAAAAGCGAAATTATGGGAATGGGGAGACATCGGGAAAAGTAAATGATAAACTTGTTCTACATATAATAATATATCTGTCGACTTACAGACAGGTAGACGAACGAACCAACAAGAAGAATCAAGAATATATATACTTTACGGGACCGTAGATATATATGTATATTCCTCTGTCAATTACAAACACTTACAAATTTAGGTTGATTATAATAATAGCATTCAAATGGGTCACTAAAAAAACAAAGGCCAAGCACAAATATGTGCCTAGAAGCGCTTATCTATATGGCTGACAAGTTTTAGATGAAATTTACGGAGAAGAACCCGTACATATACGATAATAAGTAGTACGTAGATATATTATTAGAATGGGGGCGTTACGTTTTTCCGTAATACCCGCAGATCCGTCATATTTGATCGTGCGCTTGATCTTGAGACTGGAAGTGCATGGCCGGAGAATTCTCACGCGACTCGCTACGTAATTCTCAGTTTCTCTTAATTTAATGATCGTCCATACATATATTTCAATGACAACAGCCCAGACAAACGGGCGTAATTAAATATGCAATTTATGATAAATAAATAATAGCCCAACCAAGAATTATGTACTTAAGGAAAATTATACATATATAATAGGTTATACAAATGCTAAAGAAAGAAAGAATGCGATTTTCAGAGCATCCAGAAATATGCCAAACAAGCTCAAACATAAAGACAGTGTCAACGTCTGTTTCTTGAAATACCCTTTAAATATAACGGCATTATAATTACTTAGCAAGAACACATAACGTCCTACTGGGCATATTATTATTAAAGAAAAGTAACTCTTAAAAACGAGTTTAGACTTTTTTTCAAATTCACATATTTCGGAATCAATCCTATCAGATATATATTGAAACTGGATAGACTAGTTGCTCTAAGGTTCAATAAACCAGTTTCAGTAAAACAAAAAAAAACACGTTTAATTATAAGCATGAACATAACACATATGATTATATTGATCAGAGTATGGATAGATATGTATGTATCTAATAGCGTCTCAGTTAGAGTATTGCGGCTTCGGCATGTTGTTGATTTTGTTTGCCTGGCGCCAGTGAACAAATCTATGAGATATGTCTGGCCATATAATTAATGTCCGCATGCAATTTTCAGTGCATTTGCATTGCAAAATGTCGGGATTGGGTGAGTGGAAAAGCTCTCGCTTGAGTCTGATGAACTGAGTGGGTAGCGGGTGCTCTTGGGCTGTTGAGTACAACAACACGAAAGCAATTTTACAATTTCTCGTGGCAGGCTCAAAACTTGCGGGCAGCTTTTGCGGCGACAAAGCGCCACGAGTTGACAGAGAGCGCCAGTGGCCGAGGCAGAGAGAGCGAGAGCGAGTGCGAGAGCGCGGCCAAGGCAGCGCTGCTGCAGTGGTGAGTTTTATACGATGCTTGTTGGAGGTGTGGCAACATTGCTATGACGATAAAAAAAAAACACATTTTTTTATTTTGGCAAAAATACGTACAAGATGTAAACAAAGCACACAAACACACAGACACACTTTCAAACACACGTACAGACAAACATGAAGAAATATTTAGCAGGCACGAGCAAAAACACGAGCCAACAATAACAGCCAAATACGAAAACAAAAATCGCAATATCGCGAAATATTTTTGTGTATATGTATGTATGTATTTAAAACAATAACAAAACACCGTGGCAAATCAAAACAACAATAATCGCAATCAATGGTTGAAGTTTTTTGCATATTTTGTTTTTATCCGCACATTTGTAAGGCAGAACAAACGGGCAAAAGCGAACAATGAAGCCGCAAAACGAGTTATGAGCAGCAGATGCCGATGCCGAAGGTGAATAACACCCAGCAGCAGCTCGAGAGAGTGTGAATGTGTGTGTGTGTGTGCCAGACAGAGAGAGAGAGGAGCGAGTGCGCGAGAGAGTTAAAGCGAAAGTATGAGTGAGACGTCTACAGTGGGTAGGAGGAAGCTTGAAACACGAATTTGCCCATCTGCTCGCTTAACAGCTTTTTTAAATTCGATTTTTATTTATTTGCTGGGCTTGTCCGCCGAAAACAAAACAATAAGCTGCTTATCTGCAACAGATGTTGCAGGTCCTTTTCTTCCGCCATGTGCGAACTATACCGACATTTCTGCACACTAGCGTTTCCATGCCACACACACACACACATACCTCTTTAAGCGGCAACAGGAAGAAATCACCGCAGCAGCGATGACTGTGAAAATACAAGAATTTTTTTTGCATATTTTATTTACGAGTATTTATTTTCTGCGTTTTTTTAGTTGTTGTTGTAGTCGCTGTTTTGTCTCGCAGTGTTGCGCGCGTTTTATGATTATCTAAAAATAGCTGTAAGCAAAGCACATGACACGCGCTGCTGAAGCCGACGGCGACGTCGACGTTGACGTTGACGTAGTCGTCGACGTCAAGAGACTGCGGTACGGTTTAGGATTACAAATATGTACATATGTATGTATGTCTGTACACATACAGCTACAAATGGCTGCCACAGGTGTTAGGCAAAAGCTAGCTTAGAAAAAGCTTTTTGAAGCCATGCACACAGCTTGGCTTAAGACTTGCTGCTTTCGTGTAGGTTATCTTTCTCACTCCCACTTAGGGTTTAATGGCTATCGCAGAAATCTATGCTACAGAAAGCTCACCTTACCCAAAAACTTGCGAGATCCATGCGACAGAATCAAGCTTTTTGGACAGTTGGCTGCGCAATATAACAAAATTCGCAGTTTACATAGACCACAAGAGGGTGAAATTCCTTTTGCGCAGTTATACCCGAGTTTTTGTGGTTGTACGTGCCAAGCGGCAAGCTTTTAAAAGCTCAACAAATTCCCGCAAACATTGGCATTTATCATTTCAATCAGATTCTGACTGAGACCGAGACTGAGACCCAGACCCCGACCCGGGCCATTGTCAATTTCATTGTTCAAGACATGTTTTGACTAGACGCTCAATTGAAAAACTGTGCGTGTGCGTGTGAGCTTGTGTGTGTGTGCGTGTGACCCTCCATTCTCTTCTAGTTACTTTAACAGCTATTCCTATTTTGCGGCTGTTTACTTAAACCTGGTTAAGCCAGGCCAATGATTGCAAAGAAAAGCAAAGAGACGAGCAAAACGAAACAAAATAAAAGAAAACGGAAATAGCTTTAAGTATATCTGACATGAGACCAAAGTCCGGTTATGGCCAGATATCGACGGCATTTACCGACATAAAACGCAACTCAAAGCCTTTAAGTCAAAATGGCTTAGAAAATATCAAAAGAGCGTAAACAAAACAAGTTTTTTCGAGTGTTGCTGCGATTCGCATTAGTTATGTATATAGGATAGATAATACACACATACATATGTATATGCATGCATAACAACTGTTCATTTACATAAATACATATGTCTGCACGCATGTGTATCTGTGTGTATGTGTATATGCGCTTGCAAGTAGCTGGACCTGTTGAAATGTCAAAACTTGTGCTTCGTATGCGTTCGTCTTTTTTGATTGACTGATTGATTGATTGACGTTTAAGTTGCAGCCCAAACCGTTAGTGTTGGAAGCCTGTTTTTTTTTTGTAGTAGTTACCTCATGTAAGTGCACTTATTTTCCACTTTCCCATTCCACCTGCAACTGTGAAAACTTTGTGGAAAACGATTGTGTGAAAATTTTCATTGTTTACAGTCGGCTTAAACATTTTTTGCTTATATTTTTCTAGTACATATTTACTTTTCGGAAAATCCAGCCCTGGAGGAAAATTAAAGAACTTATGTTTTAAGCAGTTAAGTTTTTGCCCGATCGTTTTAAACAATTTTCATTTGTATAAGATCGACTTTCAACCAATTTGCAAAAGGTTCAAGGTAGTAGAGTTGAGCTTACATATTTCCACAGGCGGGAAATGAAAAGGTAATGTCCAAACAACAAAAACAATAAATATGGCGCGTGCAAAGCCGGGCAATATTCGCTGCTTATTTATTTTTCATGCAGCTCCTGCCCTGCCACTTGCCAAATTAAACAGTTTGGCCAAATTAGCCCGCTGGGCAACAATAGACTGCAAATTGAAAACAAATACAGGTGGTTCGGCTCACATTTGTATTACTTTTGTTCTTTTGGAAAATACACACACTCGGGCACTCGCACAGCGACCACAAAGGGCAGCAATTCATAGAGAGGGAGAGAGAGACAGAGAGAGCGAGAGTTCATAAAAGAGACGGTAAATAAATATACTTATATGTGCATATGTATATAGATGATATATGTACATACATATATACTTGCGTACAAACGTACATGCATATAAAGATAAACAATGCAAGTTCGCAACTGGAAGAGATGCAATAAAGAGAATACATAAAGAAATTTGTATACTCTTTCCGCAACTTAAAATCTGGAGTATACCTACTTCATATGTTAATTGGTATTTGTACACATATTATATTTATTATTAAAAAAAAAAAAATATTTTCAAAAGTATTTCAAAAAGAGAGAAATAAAAAAATTCTATATACCGAATATTTGAGTTGCCTTTAATTCATTGCAAATGACTATTTTAACTGTAGATAATGTCTGTGATTAAAAAGCTAAATTTATTTAGTACAATTTGTGCGATTTTTTAAAATCCATAGGAGAAAAAGTATCCGAATTGTGTGAATTAATTAAAATAACTAAAAACTATGTTCAAATTGAATATAAACATATAAATATAGAATTTTTATGTAAATGTAAAAAGCTGTTATGGGAATAAATATAAACCTAATATATCATATTTTAGGCCTAAATAAAACCTTATATATTATGTTATAGGAATAAGTGTAAACCTAATAAATTATTCATTTAATTTCTAGTTTAAATGTAACAACAATTTGGCCAAATAGCTTAGCTGTTATGCTCAGCATTTGGCAAGGGTATGCGCATATCAAATATCTTGTGTATTTTTTTGCTTTGATATACTTGTGGAGTGTACCATATTATGGAAATGAGTATATGTAAATAGGCATAGGTGTATGTCAAAGCTATTAAGCACAATATTTATATAGATCATAAATACATATATATTCTTGGTCAGCATGATAAGTTTCAGTGTTTATGTACATATGTACATATATGCAAACTAATCTAAGAGTTTGGTTATGGAGTTATATTAAGCTATAAATATGCTATAAATAACCATATAACAGATATGCGTGTCGGAAACGGCTCGATCGTAAAACTTTACTGGAACAATTAAGCGTAAATCGATAAAACATGCATTCAATTAGTTTTCGTGTAGAGCTTTCCAAAAACAAAATGTGTTAAAATGTGAATTATCAGCAATATAAATTACAATCTGGATGCTCATTTTCGGCACAAGGCGTGGATATTACGAAAAGTGTGAAAAGCATCATTATTCACTTTCTACGAAGATCTTTGGAAAACAAATCGAAAAGAGAGCGGATATGGTAGCCAGTTGATAGCAAGGCAAGGGTATTCTTTTGTTTGGTTATAAAAAATATAAACATATAAGTATATGCACGTACAATTGTGTGTGTGTGTGTGTGTGTGTACAAGCGGTCAAATCAACGCTGATTTTGCCGCTTTTGAACACTGACCTACGCATATTCATTCGTGCCACTTGCGACAAGGGACGCGCGACGCTTTCCGTTTGATTGCGCAATTTGTGAATCAAACTACAATTACACACAGAAAAAACAGAGAGAACACCATGCCGAAGTTGAAATACTCTTGCTCGGAAGACACTTTGTTACATAGTTCGAACAGAAGATAAGATTTAAGTAAAGTTCGGTTAATCAAACTTGAAAGGCTAAACAGTTATGCATATATAAACAGACTTTTCCAACAATTCTTTCTATTGAGCTATATGTTAGGATCACAGTGAAGCTCGCAATTGCTGATTTTCGCTAAAATATAATTGAGATATATGTTATCTTGATTAGCCTTGAATAATATCAGAGTGATGCTGATCACGAATATATATATATACATCGAATCACATTAAATTACGCATAGGTGTTACATATTTCATGACAAAATAGATTAGCCCCTTGCAAGGGTATTTTAAGTGCAGTACTTGTAATTAGAAAAACAATTGCGAATGCGAGTTGCTGGAATAGCGGTGCGTGAGGGGAAGGGACGGGCGCAAGAGGGTGCTGAGCGAGAGAGAGAGAGAGAGAGAGAGAGAGAGAGAGAGAGAAAAGCTGGAACTGGGCAGCTAATTAAACGCAGTTCAACTGAGCGCCGCAACAGTCAATTGGCAGCGAAAATGCGACGAGGCATAATCATGGTATACCACGTTCCGCTGCCCGCCCCGTCGACGGCCCGCACCTTGACATGCTCCCCAACTGTCGGCAAGGTTAAACTAAAAATAGATATGGAGAATAACATGGCAAACAGCGGCAACAACAACAAGTTGCAGAGCTGCGGGTATTTATAGCAACAACAACAACAACAAAAACAAAAACGACGACGACGACGACTGTAAAATACTCGAATAAATGAAAAACCTGAAACGATATCAAGAAAGAAGCGCTTGACTGGACCCGTAGCAGCAGCCTTAATACTCTTTGCGATGTTTTTCAATTACATATGTATTTCAAATATATATTTATATATTATTATATATAAATATTATGTATAAACAAGTTGAATATGAGTTCCAAGTTAAAATATGAATTTTAAAATTCAGTTGTCACTCGACTACTATTTTCTTATTTCCAGAACGATTTTCTAAATTGATTTTCAACAGTTTTGAATGTAAGCTCAAATATCTATTGAAACTCATCCAAGGAAGTCAAAATTGTCCACATTCATATTCATAACCTGTTTATCTTAACAATTTTCAAAATTAATGCCCCTTAAAACATAATTATAAATCTTTCATGTGTTTAAATCTGTTTTATTTTCTATTTTTAACGGCCATTTTTAAAATTAATTTGTAAAATTTTTGAATTTAACCTCGAAAACCTATCGAAATTCGTTCAATAGTAATATTTATTAAAATTCTGACAAACAATGTGATTTAGCTGTAATGGCCCTGGTAAGGGTAAATGAAATGAAAAACTTGAAAACGAAATAAAAATAAAATAAAAGAAAAATTAAACAAAATGAAAAAAATAAAATAAAAAAAAAACGTGGCAGCGTCAGCATCGACGTTGCAGTTGGCGTCGCAGTTGCCGCTACTTGGCCCAGTTTTAAGCTTTGGCAACTTAATAGGTCAAATTAATTGTCGTGTGCGATGCCCCAAAACAAACGGAATTCATTTCAGAAACGCACACACATACACACACTCAGCCAGACAGCCAGAGACACAGACACAGACACACAGACACACAGACACAGACACACACACACACGCGCGCGCGCAGCACGTAACGAAAGCTGCGACGTCACAGCGAAAAGCTTTACGTGCCTTGAAACAGTCGTCGCTGATAAAACCAGAAAATCAAACTGTTTCTCAGTGTTGGCTAACGCTTGACCCTTCAGTGTCTGGCCTTTTGGGCGACAATATTGATCTGCGTCCAAAGGGCTGGGGGCACAACAAATCGTGCATTAAACGCCTTCTATGGCCTCCTCACTGATAATGTGATTATATGTATGTAGATAACCAATGACAAATGCCCAAGCCCTTAAGGCTTGACGTTCAAGTATGTGCTACTATATACAAGAAAATAGTGCTCATTATGTGCGATAGAATTTTCTGGGAAAGCTGAGAGCTTCTAGAGAGTGCACAGTGTGGAAAGGTTCAGCCAGACGAGAATTGGAAAGGGGAAGTTGGGCACTTATGTATGTACATACAATGTGTATTGCACTTGTAGACATTTTAGCAGCATGTCAAGAATTTTAGGTTGCATATGAACTTAACAACGCACCCCTCCCTCACACCCAACTCAGCTTTGGACACAAATTTCGCATGTTCTTAAGATTTTCGCAAGTTTGCACTCTGCACTTGAGTACCTACATACATACATATGTACATACATACATATGTATGTAGGTACAGGCATATGCTTGTGTATGTGTGTATTGGTATGTGTCAATCTGCCGCTAAGCACATTAACAAGCGCATCTGAAAAAAATACTGCAAAAAATGTTGCTTGCCGAAGACTAAATACCCTTGCATACAAATAAATCCAATGGCAGCCATGTTACAGTGGTCGAACTTTGTTAAATATGTGCCCAAATGCTTATAGCATAAGAAAGTTTAGTAAATGCATATTTAAATATTAAAAAACAAACAGACTTTTTTAAAGTAAGTCATAATATTACTTGCAAATAAATAAATAAAGCTGAGACAAAGGAAAACTTAGTGAGACTATTCAAGATATTTTCAAAATAAAATAGGGTAATAATGCAGGAACTTAATTTCCGACCGATCACTCATATCACAAATACATACATTGTGATTCGGTGCCAACGTCTTCATGACACCCCCCCCAATGCACTAAAAAGGACGAATGGGTATGTATGCGTGCTTGTTATTGTGTGTTTTATTATATTAATCAATAATAACAAATATTTGTAATCGAAATTATCAACAATTGGCAATTCAATAAAATCATCATATTTCCCACCATAAACCAAATCAATCATTTTTAGCTTGATTTTCGGGGCCATCAGACCCACGAGACGTATGTATGTGTGTATTTTTATACACACATACATACATAGTATGAATATATGTATGTACATACGTGCAGGGCTATATATTAAGCATTTTGTTGTTTACTACGCGACGGGCGCGGAGACAATTGGTAAAATAACAACAAAAACTACGCCGTTAACAAAAAATTTCAACAATACATACATATGTACGTACATATTTCTTATAAGAATAAAAAAGAAGGTCAGACAGCCACTGAAGTCGCTGTCGGCGTCGCAGTCACGATTGACATTGTTGACGGCGACTGCGACGTCAGGTGAGCGATTTAGTAACTGCATGCATGCGATAAGCACATAATCAAATTGATATCCCAACAATTAAAACGATAACAAATAACAAAACAATTTTAACAACAAGAAGCACTAAGTATCACAGCATAAGGCACAAAGCCTAACGGAACGTGCAACAAGCCCGTAGCCGTAACAGGGGTACAACGGCAGCTTCGTAACTCACCACACCAAAGAGAGAGAGAGAGGGAGAGAGCGAGAGCGTGCAAAAACCACCACAAAGAGAGAACTCTGCCGACGACAAAGACGACGACGCAGCCGACGACTCGTTGGCTGGCTGACAAACCGAAACCGGCTTTGGTTATAAATAAACCTTTGCCATGCTGGTATTTGGCTTTCGAGTCTCTAGCGGTGCAGTAGCAGCAACAGCAGAAGCGAGCAAAACACAAAAGCAACAAACGGCGTTCAGCGAAAAACACGAACATACCGAAACCGAAGAAACCGCTGTGAAAAGAAAATACAAAAAAAAAAAGACCAGACCAAACCAAACAAAACATAAGCAAGAAAATTTACAGGCACTCGGGCACCGACTTTTTTTACATTGTTGTTTTAATTGAATTGAAACACAAATTTGTGCTCTTATTTGCGCATTCTAATTTTTACTTAACTGCAGGCAGCATTTTGATTAACTCTAGTGCAAAGCACTTGTGCTCTATTTTTTATTCTTGTTGCCCCTTGTATAAAGGCAAAACAAAATCAAAGGAAATTCTAATTGGAACAATAGGCCTGAGGCAAAACAACGATAAGCGGGCGTATACAAAACAAACGAGAAACGTATTAGAAGAAAAAAATTATAATATAACAAAAAGAAAGAAAAAGGGGAAGAGAAAAACGCGCGCGCACTGCAAGTGTGAATTAGTGAAAGTTACGCGCGCGTGTGCAACGACACAGGCCACGCCCATACCGCCAAAAACGCCCACACAATGAACCGATCAAACAGTTTTGTCAGCTCACTGAAATGGTGGCCACTGCAGGGCCACAACAATCAGGCAACGCCAGCGCCAGCAGCGCCATCGAACGGCTACTCACAGTCGGCGCCCAGCTCTCCCACATCCAATTGGCCGCCGTCGCTGCAGCAGCACAAGCTCAGCGTCGGCGCCAATGTGAACGCCACATTTGGCAGCAGCGTCGCCGTACAAAAGCTGCGCGAATCCAAATGGTTCAAGCCCGAAGAGCAGAGAATTTTCTGCGCTGTCGTCGAGTGCGGCTTCATTGTGGAGGTGCGCAGCAGTGCCGCTGCCGAAGCCGCTGCCGTTGCAGCCGCGGCTGCCGCCGCAGCGGCCTCTGCCAATGATGCCGATTCCCTGGACATCGATTGCCCGCCCCTGACATTGGCGCCGCCACTGATTATACCCCGTAACGGCAGCAGCAGCATAAGCTTTCTCGAAGCGCAGGATGAGAACGAGACGCCGGTAGCGTCATGGTACGGCATCGTACTCTGCAAGGTGGCCAAAGGTGAGTACCGAATGCATGAAGCGACAAATGAGAGAAAAAGCTCGCGTCACACTGTTTTCGTAGCGTGCAAAGCTCACATATCAAACGGTTCATTCTATTGTGTAAATAGCTCTCACAAGAACCTGAATGCGAATATACAATTCTTTTCATTTCTTAATTTTTATGGCCCATTTAATTGGCTTTTGGTATTGTACTTGACCCAAATAGAAGGATCAAAAAAAAAGAAGTGCTTTAAAATTTTTTTTTCTATTCGTTGATGATGATTAATCATATTGCAGACGTCAGAGCAATTAAGCTAATCTCACAAGTTCGGCAAATACTGATATTTCAAAACGACATTCAATAAAAGCACAAATTGTATGTACATAGTACGAATGTATATGTATGTACATATTTTATGTGTGTATTTATGTGTGCTCTATATACTATATAGAAAGGCGCTTTTTTATCTAATCGAAGACAACAACATTGTCGAGTGCCGCCTACAAGAACAATGGACATTTCTTAGTTTTGAAGAGGCAGCAAAACAAAGCGCCAGCAGCGCAGCAGCAGCGAACTTTGCGACGTAGCGTTTTGCACGCACGCACTCACAAACACATACACACACACATTGGCATCCAAACACGTACATACATAGCATACAATGTTTCTCTCACACTTGCTGCACCAACATGACCATTCACAATGCTGCGCTGACAGCTGCCAGAACATTCCATTTGTATGTGTGCGCAGAGCGAACACAAAATGTAAACAACACGACGAATATTTAAAATACTGCTGACAATACGCGCCTGTCATAAGCGGCAGCATCATGTGCTTTGAGTCACGCATGCAGCGTTTTTGTTTCTTCTTTGCTTTGCTCTTGTGCCGACGGCACGTCCGCCTGCTTTTGGGGCCAAACAGCGGCAAACAGTCCCCAGTCTTGTGATGCGTGGTGAGCATTTTCAAGTGCTTTGCGTTGCTCTTCGCCTCAAAAGCTTGCTAAACGTAGGCATTCACCACTGCGAGGGCGACTGTTGCATTTCGTGCCGCGAACAATTCACCAGATTCTGCGGTGGGTGTAAGCGCTCGTGTGTAAATAAGTATGGTGTATGTGTGGGTGTTTTTCTGCTATGTCAGGAAAGCTTTTGCATTTAAATGCATGCCTTGTGGTGGTTATCCTGAATTTTGTTACTGACATGACGAAACAAGTTGATATGAGTAAGCACACACACACATGCATACATGCACACATAGATGGATATGACAAATCTTATGAGAATCCCATAAGAAGCATTTTACTGTTTGCTCACCTTTTATGGGCAAACAAACTTCATGCATGCATACATATGTATTTGTATATACATGTATGTATGTGTGTACACATAGACAAAGATGCAATGATAAGCATTGCTGCGCTCGCGATTAACAAATTTGAATGGTGTAATTGATTTAAATACATCAAGAAGCGTTGATAAAGCGCACCTCGATGACGTCATAAATATAGCGCTTATCTGTTTCGCTTGAATAAGGCTTATCGCAGAGCACACACAAAGCCCCAACAGGTGCCGCTTTGTAATGCGTTCAATGAACCAAAAGAAAGAAAAATCAAAATGAACATTGACGTATTGAAGGATTATGAGCAATCTGTAGATGAGCTCACTGCAAGATGAATTCTTCCCCTTCTTACGACATTTCGGTGCTGTATAAAGACAGCAGCAGTGTTGCAAAGCAGCAGAAAAATGCACCCGAAACCACTATTACCCCCACACGGCCCCCAAGCGGCCGCTCCCCAACAAGTCGCCCACACCTTTTGGTAAACAATTTAAAATTCGTGCAAATTAGTTGCGCATGGCAAATGCTTAGAGCTATTAAAAACATCAACAACAACAACAACAACAGCAAAACAGAAGAGTGAAAAAAGGAGCCCAAAAGTGTGAAATATCAACGATGTTAATTGTAGATGATTAATCCCCATGTCATTCATAAAACAAAAACAATTGCGCAACAACTAAAACAAGCACAATAAATTATAGCTCTGATGCTTTTAATGCACATTTTGGATAAAGGGTATCCAACTAATGATATAATATGAAATATGAATGAAAAAGTTAATTAGATATTGACTGATTTGTTACCAGTTAGTTAGGAACTTTAGAAAACGGCATAAATACGAGTTGCATAGTTGCATGCAATGTATTGATCAGGCGCAGCCAACTTAACTGTCCCCATAACAAAAATTGAAATACTCTTAAATTAGAGCAGCTAGAAATTGGAATCTACAATTGTTTTGCAACACTTTTGAATATCGAATTTAATTTTAAAAAAATGGCTCAAATATTTTTCAAATTCATTTTTGTGTTGTTGATAAATTGTAAGCTCTGGAAATACAAAAATTTTCAAAATTCCAATCTATACTTTTAAAGTTTTGGAACGTGATTGAAACATTATCAAATTTGCAGATATTTTGACTCTGTGAAGTGAAACATCAAAGCATTCTCTAATAGTAGTACTCTATTTCGTAGAGTATGCGTATCTCAGGCTGTAAAACTTGGCTGCTTTTATCTTGACACGTCGTGCTATAAATTATATTTGTAAAAAAAAATATTCCCAAATATAAAG